>JAEIHY010003712.1:0-29892 GCA_018904565.1 Drosophila tsacasi
AATACAAACGAATGTTCTGAACGCATTGGGCACGCGTTACGCCTACATTTTCTAGCTGGACCCATTAAATAAAAAAAAAACGAAGATGACTTCTCTATTGCCAAAACAACCGTTACCGAATGGATTATTTAATGACTTTTTAATTTATAATAAAAGAAATTAACTTATCCAGAAGAGACCGAACCAAATATTTTCGTAGAATAAAATATTTATTTATTTAGTATTAAGTCCGGAAGGTAAACATTAAGCGATAATATGGTATGTTACGATAAATTCCCTCACTTCATCTAGGTAAATACTTATGGTTGCCAGTAAGTGTCTTTTTATTGCGTATAATACTGTTTGCTTGTCGTTAATCGAATTACTTTTTATGGTGAGCTCTGTCGGGATAAAATATATATATATATATTTAAGTAGCCTTTGCATGCGGAGGAATACAACCCTTCTGCTTCTGATTCTTAAATTTAAACACAACTCGTTTTCCGTCCCATTTGCAATTAAACTTTCCATTCAGGAGTCCTCCCAATGCAAATTATAATGTTAATCTTATGCGTCTATCGTGTCGATTATCAGTTAGTTAAGTTAGTTTAAGTATAGGCTATATTCGATTTGATATGGGCTAGAAGTCGTCGATTGCACGAGAATGGCTAAAGGCTAAAGAATAGATGTAAATTCTTAGTGGATAGATATTGCACAAAGTAATCGTAAAACGGTCACAACAACAGAGGGCACACACGAAATAATTAATTAAATTTAGTTTTGCTTTCCGTTTGTCAACATAATTTAAATATCACAGACGTTTTGCCAATTGTTTAACTAATTTGCATTTTGCTTGTTAATTTTGTATGCATGCCGAATTGGGAAACACAGAGTGGTGAGTGAGAATGAAATCGGACGAATCCTGCCGCAGGATCCAATACATATGCATATACCTAAGTGTCAGTCAAATATGAAGAAAATTAAGTCTTGCTATTGCGTTTAACATGGCACATACATAATTGCTAAAAGAAAAACTGGAGCCAAGCCTACGTGGGTGAACTGCTATCATCGTTATCATCTAGGTGTATGTATGTCTGGGTGTGAGTACCAAGTGTTTTCAAACTTCTGGAAGAATTTCAAGGAGATATTGGTGCCTAGTGCATGTTGTCCACCCTGCTCGACGGAAGACCCAATGCGGCGCTCAGGTTAAGTCCTGGGGGTACACCCACTCCCACTCCCACTCCAACGCCGACCCCTACTCCTGATCCCACGTTGCCCTCGCTCTCGCTCTTCCATGAGGAGACCGGTATGTGAGGTGCGGGCAAGCAGTTGCGCAGAGTCTGCACGATCTGAATGGTGTCCATGAGGGCTGCAGAGGACGGATGGGGAGGCATTGTATCTAAGATCACTGGCAATCAAAACCGGTTACTCTGGTACTCACTTTTTTGCAGACTCTCGCTCTGCTTGCCATAGGGCTTGCACATCGAGGGACGTATATAGGTTTTCATCCGCGACATGTTCCGCATTAGCTCAGCAAAGATCCGCACAATTTTGTCCTGGCCCACGGCCATGTGCTCCATGCGGTTAGCATCGCCAGTGGCCCAGGCTCCGTTGTGCAGCGCCAGTAAATCTTTGTTAGACTCTATCGAATCCAAATTGGAGCTAAGCAAAAAAAATGGTTTAAGTGGATATGGAAGATAGATAAACTGTGATATACAAAAAAATATATATTTTGAATAATGAATAACCTAAATTAAAATTTAAACATTTAGGTTATTTATCTATTCAGTATGTACATATACCATTATTATAGTATATTCAATTTCACTTAAAAAAATTAACAAAACTTTAAACTTAAATTCGTCCAGTTTCTTAAAACAATTTTCGAGATCGCAGCTAATTTCTTTCAATAACATAATTTGTGTTGGTTCATTCCCTTATAGGATCTATAAGCGATCATTTTTAAGACAGAAGATTTAATCTATATACATATATATAAAAGATTCTAGAGACTATTACTTCGTCTTTGAAGACTTTCTGAGGTCGTAACTAAAAAAGTGTCACCATAAAGTATAACCCTCCTGGAATTTATATCTCTATATCTCCACTTACCGCAACGAGTCGGCCACGGACTTGTGGGTAATCTGATCCAGCGAGGAATGTGAGGAAGACGAAGACGATGAATGCGGCGACTGCGAGGGCGGTGGCAGCGCATGATGACCATGACCATGGGCTTGGGGAACGACTCCTGAGCTCCCTGCCGAGGATGTGCTGGTGGCGGCCGTTGGCTGCTGGTTTGCGGCCACTGCCGCTGCCACTGCCTGCGATTGCATCAGACCCTGGATTTGGAGGTTGGCGGCAGCTGCCGCCACAGCCATGGGATCGAAGTGTTTGGGGTCCAGCTGGGCAAAGACCCGCTGCTTCTCCAATGGGCTGAGATTGCTAAGCTTTTCAAGGCTTTGCTGGGCGAGGACGCGGTTCTGCTGTTGGATCAATGCGGCAGTCAGCTGCTGTTGCTGGTGCTTGGCCTGAGCCTGGGCCTGTTGTTGCTGTTGTTGTTGCTGTTGCTGCTGCTGCTGTTGTTGTTGCTGCTGCTGCTGTTGGTGATGCGCAGCTGCGGCGCTAATCTGCGACAACTGAGTCTGGATACTGTTCTGCTGCTGCTTGGTGAGATGCTGCAATTGAGGCGGAACTGGAACCTGTGGCACCTTGGCGCCCGTCGATTTTGAAAGATCGATCTCTACGTTACCAGAGCTCGAGCTGCTGGCGACACTCGATGCTGAGCCTGCAGCCGAGCTGCCTGGCCCGGCTCCAGATGTTCCACTGGGCGGCAGGTGGGACAGACGCTGCAGGAACTCGGGCGTGCTCACGCCTGGATACTGCTGCTCCATGAACGGCATGGGCGAGATGCCCATGTGGTTTTTGTAGTAGCGACAGGCGGGACTGGGGCATGACTGCACCACCTCGATAATGAATTCCTTTTCCATGCCGAACTGGTCACGGCCGATGGTGTAGGACTCGATAACGGCCCGCACGGTGGCATCAACGCTCAGGTGGAGTCCATGGGGTCCGGACATATGCTTCAGCATTACCGCGTTGGCGAAGTGCTCAAAGGGCAGCACAATTTTGCCATTGTCCCGCAGAATGAGCCGACCCTGGGAGTCCAGAGTCAGACGGTTGGCCAGCACCCTTCAGGAGAGAATAAGATTTAGGTGGGATTGAAAACAGACGCAAATCTGCTGAACTCACTGCAGATAAGCGGCACTGGGCAACATGGCGTTGTCTTTGAGATCGCTAAAGCACTGCAGCAGCTCGGCGCTCGGATTCCAGCCTTTGTTTTGCAGATATAGCTGCAACAGCATGTAAAGCTTCTCCGTCACATAGCCCACGCCGGGCATTCCAGCGTTCGGCTGCGGCAGCAGTTCTGCTCCTGCAACGCCTCCCCCGCCGCCGGGTCCCTTGGATAGAGCCGCCTTCATCGTCTCGGACAGATCCAATTTGTAGTTGTCTGGGTAGAAGTGCTTTACGTGATCCTGCAACGGGCAAACGAAACATTGATTGATACACACTCCTCGGTCACTGGGAGTTACGGGCCACAGACACAGACAGACACACCCCATCCACATCCCCTCGCCGCCACCCACTCACCAAATTGTTCATTTTCGACTGGGACTGCGGACGTCTGGCTGCTGTCTCTTTGGCGGCATCTAAATGGCGCGGCGCGTGCGGAGCATCGTGTAATAGAGTGGCTGAAGGTTGCAGGCGACTTGACCAGTCAGATTGGGGGACGAGACTGGGCTAGCTGGCGGGCACAAAACGGGGAAAAAAGTGTATGTGTCCGCCGTCTACTTGTGTTGTCCTTGCAAGGAAGTGGGGGAGGGAGGCCAATGGTGTGACCGCGTTGCTTAGAAAACGAATTTCCTAAAATAGGACGTTCTGCTCTCCATATTGATGTGCTTTTTTAAACTTTTATATAAATTTGTAAATAAATAAACGCAAAAATATAACAATTAAATATTTATATTATATTTTTGTAATAACGTATTCTCTTGGTACCGTTAGATTTGAAAATGGCAATTAACCCCTCGTATTGAACTTAGTTCTGTCAGAGCTGCCACCTCAAACAAACAAATTAACAGTGCTACCATCTGATTACAAATAAAGCTTACAGAATTTAAAATTTTATATAACGGTTTGGTTTAACCAACGATTTTTGATTTTCTACAGTTATATATTATATATATAAGGGAATAGCATATATATATAGTATATAATATTATGGAATACCTTGACGAGCAAATTTTTTATGAAAATAAATAAAGGAAAATCTCATAAAAAACTGCTCACATTGAGTGTTTTCCGCTTGAACCTGAAAACAAGTATCACAAAGTATATAGCAAAAAACGGTAAGTAAAGTTATAAATGACAATATGCAATAAAATAACTTGAAATTTACAGTTGCTTTTGCATATTTTGTTTTGCTTTGCACAAAAAAAAAAAACAACTGTAAATTTGCTATTTACCTCACCTCGTCCTCCAGCTCCTGCTCATCCTCGTGCTCCTCCTCCAGCTTCTGCTTTTGCTCGTGCTTAATTATAAGTTCAACTTTTTCCTTCATTTCAAATGTATTTTACAAAGCTTTACTAAAGCCCGTGGACTAATGGCATACATCTCTGGGGTACTGCCAGCAACTCAAATATTGAGATTCTACAACGCTACCAATCAAAAATATTAAGACAAATTGTTAATGCTCCATTTTATATCTCAAATGCAAATATCCATAAAGACTTAGGAATCCCTTATGTTAAAGAAGAAATAGTAAAACATAGTAAAAAATATATAGACAGACTAAGAAACCATGAAAATAATTTAGCCTTAAGTCTGGCAAATAATAATAAAAACATCAGAAGAATAAACAATCTAAACCAAGTTCAAAGAACAAACTATATATACCTTGCCCTTCCAGGTGTAACTCAATAAAAGTGCATCCTCCACTTTGTAAATTCCATAAGGCATATTAGTGTAATTTTCTAGTAAAATATTAAGCTCGAAAAAAGTTCAATTAAATGAATAACTATACCCAAGAAGAGAGGACTTTTTCAACCGTGATTTAATACCTTCACTTTAATTTAATTTCAAAAATAGCTCTGCCATATTTACCAACAAATCGTATGCAAAATGCTGGGAAAGTAATGATGGTAATCATAATTTTCAGCACGCAAAGGAGAGGTGGAATATATGTACATACATATAAGGAAACCCAGCGGGGCTTTGGTTAATCCAAGGTGTAACAAGTCTCAGCGACTCACTACACTTGTGGTGGTCTGGTCAGGACGGTTTTCTTAGCTGTCGACAAGGGAGCAACCACCTTTGGCCCAGCCCCGGATAATGGCCATTTTGCATGCGTGCCCGGGTTGGGTAGCTATGGCAACAACGCTCCCACCACTCCGGCACTTGTTTACTTGCCTTCCTTGGCGCCTTCTGGGGTGCAGCTGCAATCGATGTGTATGTGGCAGCGGGCTCAGTTCCCATTTGAATTACGGCCCAGTGGCTTCGGAGGACAGCAGCTCCGCAAAAAGGTTCAAGACGATGTGCTTCCCTCATAAGGTCCCCCATTGGTGCTTCCCACTTGCCTGGATTTCGCTGCTTTTCCAGCTGGGAAACTGCTCCCTGGCCACGCCGACGCCAAATCCGACGCAGGTGCCAACCCCGCACACGTTTCGCTTCCAGAATCCGCTGCAGTGCGTCAAGAACGAGTTCTACAACCTCAACCTCTTCGACTGTGTGCCGTGCAATGAGGCCGGAGATGGGGAAGGAGGACTGGGCAAACTGCAGCCCGACAGTGAGTAGTGCTTTTATTGATCAAACAGAAAAGGATAGACCTAAGAGAACCAAATGGGGCAGGAAAGAAGAGCTGCAAGCCATCAATAGATAATGATATTGCATTTAACCTCCAGAAAACCCCCGATTTTGTGTCACAAATGAATTAAGTTGAATTAGTCTATGATTAGCTAAATTTCCTTTTTTTTCTGCACTTTTCGATGTCCCTGACAACAGCATCACTGTTTTATTAAAATGTTTTGTATAGTTCAGTTAAAAACCTAATGTTTGATATTACTAAATCTGTTTTTTATTTTTATAGAATTTTTATTAAGCAAAAAGAGAGATGTTGTTGTTAAATATCTTAGTTGTTATGTATGTACACACTTCTAACATTTTATCAGATAATTTCAACAACATCCCACTATACACAGGATGCAATTTAACCAAATTCAAAATACAATTCAAGAAAATTTTGCGTATTTTTTGAATCAATACATTTTTGTCTAATAATTCATTATTATCGCGGATATAGTAAAAGCTAAATCCAAATTGATAAATTTTAAACTGAGCGTGGAAATCCCAAAAAATATATAACAATATATAGTTTGTAAATCAGAGGACTATATTAACGGCCTTTTTAGTGTTTCATCCAAGAATTGGGGTTCAGTCATACTTATGCCAACAAACTAAATAGCATTTAATGACAAATAATATAAAGTTAATATGCATATGTTTTTTATTCTTTGGATCCACTAGAATTCTCCTGCAAGTGCCCAACAGGCCATTTAACCATCTATGAGCGGGGCAAGACGTGGCCCACCTGCGATGAGATTTGCACCCCCGACAGGAGCGACAACTGCAGCACGGTTTGGCTGCCCCAGCCGCGCCCTTCGACGGCCTGTAGTTACCGGTATCTGAACTCCACTTCCGTCATAGCAAGTCAATTGCCAGTGCATCCCCTCATTTCCGGAATAATTCTGACCAAAACCAATCCATCGAACGGCGAAGGCGACTGCCAGACGTGCGAAATGGTACACAATTTCCGCTACCAGGATTTCTGCGTTGCAAGTGCCCTGCTCCGCCCGTACGTCCACTACAATTCCTTTTGGCAGGCCACCAGCAATTCCAGGCCGGATTCCGGCACACCAACCCACTTTGGCGACCTCAAGTTCGTGGCCTTCTTTTGTTTGACCTTGCGCAACGACACCGCCTGCCAGCAGCTGGCCAATCTGTGCGTGCTCTCACACTACTCCCTGGAGAAGCACTCGCCTTGCAGTGCCTTCCTGCTCACCCAAGTCTCCGATGTGGTGATGAAGTATGCCCACTCCGGCGAGCAGGTTCGCGCCCTGCAGCCGTTCCTCTTCTACAAGAAGGGTCGCACCACAAAAGACTTGCTCTCAAAGACACTCCAGCTGGCGGAGAGGAGGGAGCTACGACTATTCAGCACCACATTTGGCCTAGATGGAAGGCTTAAGCGTTGGGGTGCCTTCGGCTTGGAGATGGTGAACCTCTGCCAGCGACCTGCTCCGTCCCTGCGACTTGCTTTGCCGAAGCAGGAATCAGAGGTCTCCTGTCAGCTGAGCCTGGAGCGACTCATTGACCTGGCCACACAGCAGGCTAATGATGAGTTCCTTACAGTATACCTCAACTTTAGCAGCAACTGGCATTTTCTGCTCCACCAGCTGCCCGTGCTCATTCAGACGCTGACTCCAGAGAATCAGGTGAGCCTATAATAAATGGTAATTGTCTGGAAGACCTTGGGATTTATATATTTTTCTTGTACTTACTTACTTACTTAGCGTTACTTACTTACTTTTTTAGCGTTCTCAGCTGGAGGAGTGGCAGTTGGTGAAGCGGTTCCAGATGATCTCCGCCTTGCCAAGGGACAATCGGTTACATCAAACACTGACCCTGCCACGTTACGAGGATGGGCACAAGCTTCAGATGTACCACTCCTTGCACTATGTCGAGGACCTGGAGCTGCACTATACCCTGGACAAAGATCAACCGGATAGAGTTGGCCTGCCACTCATCCGACTCCGCTATCGTCACATCGAGCTGGGATCGGGCAACGTCTCTTCCTCGCAACTATATCCATTCCGCTTAAGAGTCAGCTACGAACAGGCCAAGCGAGGCTGGGACTGGCTGGTCTTGGAGGTGGCGCTGCCCCTGCTCATGTTGCTCGCCTTCGTAGCTGCCGCCTTCCGCCTTCAGAATCTGCGGAGAAGAAGAAAGGCTGATCTGTGCCAGATGAGCAGCCTAATGGAATTCCTATTGCAGCTGGCTGGGAATGCCGCATACGCCCTGTTGGCCACCGCGCTCCTACTTCTCCTGGTGCAGGCCTCCAGTCCACGCCTTTTGAAGATACTCCTCTATTCCGCTTGCCTGCTGCAGTTGCTCTTCCTGGGCGTTCAGCTGTGGCGCTCCAGTCAGCTGGAGTTGTTTCTCATCGATTGGGAGCGGCCGCGGAGTAGCTGCGAGGGTCAACGTCTCAATCTGGACAGCTCCTCGCTCTGCTCCAGCGTGCGCACCTTCGTCGCCGAGAGCAGTGTGTCTGCATGGCGGGTGCTCTTCACGGCCAACGCCTGGATACGCCTAAGTGTAAGCCAGAAGTACTCCACACTGGGTCAAGTTTTTGTGCTCATCGCCGGCTATCAGTTTCTGAATCGATTTGCCCACGGAGATCTGGGATTTCAATGCGGCTTAATAGTCGCCGTTTATCTGCTCACGTATATCCTTCAGATACTAGGCCACCGCTTGTTCGTGACCAATCCCCTCCAGAAGTTTATAGACCTGTGCAGCCTAGCCAACATTTCGCTGTTCTCGCTGACGGAGCCCGGTTTCGGCTACTACATTCATGGACGATCTCCACACGGCTTTGCGGACACGGATATGTCCTCGATGATCTTGCAGCTGCAGAGGACGCAGACCATGTGCGGCAGACGGGGACTGTTGATGGACTCCGATAAGCAGGCCTACATCATCCTGCCTCCTAGGAATCTGCAGTAAGTTTTAGCAAGGACCACTGATGAAGAATGATTACCTTTCAACTATACTTATTATTAGCATTTACCTTGAGCGTTTGCTGTTGCCCTTCCAACGCAGTCTCACCGGCAGCCTGTCGCAGACGCTGCTCTATCAGAAGGACATTGTGCCAAGCATTGACGGCCAGATGGAGCGCACATCCATTGCCTATGCCAGCGTCAATCGCTTCTTTTGCGCTTTCATAGATCATGTGAGTGCCAGAGAGTGGATGAGATTTACACATATTTATAATGTCCTTCGCAGGCTATCAAGGATATGGACTACATAATCAAAGAGAAATCCATTCTGGAACAGCTACTCAATTGCGAAATCGATAACTATATCACGGAAAGTAAGTAATCGCCAAGGTACTTCACACTTTCCATATATAACACGCTCTTCCGTTCTAGACAAGGGCACCTTCTACATTGACGATTCCTATAGCTTCTCCCGGGTACTTCTTCTGGGCAACCATGTGCACATATTTGTGTTGGAGCTGCTCTTGCTGCTCTCCCTCTTTCTGATCACCTCGAACTTGTTGATTGCAGGTGCTGCGGCTTGTGTATTTAACATGGTAGGATGATCACTTAAATTTATGAAGAGATAATTACTATAAATATTCTGATTTCAGTTACTGCGCCACGTTTTCCGCCACTGGGTGCGCCGCAATGTCTCCCGCAAGACTCTCATCGACGAAAGATTCCTCTTGTAGCCCCCGGGCGAGGAGCAGTATCTGCGGGAGGACGGTTTCTTTGCCATTTAAATCAGATTGAATCGCCCTCGAAGGTTGTTGCCATTTGTTTTTATTGGTTTTTCATATTCCACTCGAGATAGTAAGTAGTACATCAATATACAGTGGTTATTCTTTAGTTATCGTAAAACTTACGCCTAAAACAGATAAAATAATTTCCATAGTTTCACATTTAACACACAAACATGCGCAGATGCTAGCATGATCTGATCGATCTACCTTTGCTCGTCTTACATTTTTTTTAGCTCTTTGTATCTTCGTTAGGATAGCACATATACATCGTACAAACATTTATACATGGCTATGTATATAATTTCATGAATATTTTTTATCGTCGCTATTGTGGCATCGTTAGGAGTAGTAGCCGTTCGGTTTACCATCTAGTTTAGTTATGTATTTCGTAGTAGTAGTTGTCCAGTGTGTGTGTGGATTCTGTTGCGTTGAAAACATTTATGAAAATATCGACCATAGCGCGGATTTGGTTTTACTTTAGTTTTGATCTCCGCGAAATTAGGAAAGGGTGATTCTGTTCCGTAAATATGTATACTACGTGTATAGATCAGTATGTACATCTGCCTACACCTATGCTGTATGCCATTACGTCAAACGTACAACATTCAAACATTTATGTATTGTGTTTCTTGCTTATCCGTAACTAAGGGCTTTTATTCATCTGCGGAACTTACGACGACCATAGAATGCAGCTACTAACTTATGTCAAGTGTCTTCTTACGTGGTATACGAATGTATGCTGTTCTGGGGATGGGAGCAGGGATGATTGGCGGTCAATAAATACATAAATCGTACTTGTCGAAATTCGAAATAAATGTAAAACTGCGCGACACAGTGCATGTGGCTTAATGGTAACCATAATATTAATGAATAGTTGTTAATTTGATCATCTTATTGTTTTTCGCTATCACAAAAGTAAATACAACTCCAACAGAGGCAAATGGGGGTCAGAACAGGGCTCGCTCTTCCCAAATACTAATCGATGAAATAAAGATGCGACCATTTTACTCGAGCTCGAACACTTAAAGGCTAGATTTAATCTCTACTGGTTTCCTCTACTCTCGAAGGTATACATACATAATTATATCAAGGTTTATGGATATTCAACACTTAGAATTTAGCCTAAACATATCGCGTTCCGAAGTGGGGACTCAGTAGTTTATTCCATTGTACGTACAAATAAAATCATATCAAATGACTTGCTGCTTGGTTTTACTATATACAAGTGCGATTCCTGGAGGACACATCGCCGCTGGGGAGGCGTTGTGTATCGGATTTTTGGGGGAAGCTTACGTGGCTTGAATTCCTACAACACACTACGGAGAAGGAGGCAAGGGAGGAGCATATGGATATGTTGCTTTGAGCTGGATGAAAGTGCATGGACCATTTACAACCCAAAGGCGGCGGCGTATGCATGCAAAAGCTGGAGTACATAGTCAGCGCTCTCCTGGATAACATTGCTGCCCAAGCTGTGCGGACGTTGCGGTCTGTCGAAATCCAATTCCTCCAAAATTCCAGGCAGCTGTTCCTCCTGGCGGCGTTGCTCTTCCGATCCCGGCTGCTCCCCGCCGCCGCTTGCCTCTCCTTCGCCGGGCATCAGTTCGTTCTATTCGAGCGTTCGACGCGGTCGTTTCGCCGGCAAGCAGGCTCCATCACTGTCACCGCCCAGCGATGCCGAGCCACAGCTCTTGCGACCGTTCTCGATGGGCGACGGCGAGCCAGCCGCATTGGTGTGGGCCGCCAGGGCCGGCGAATTGGAGGTGGAGCTGCCCCCCTGCTTCCCACTCAGCTTGGTGCCCTCGAAGTGCGGCAACCATTTGGCCAACTGCTCCTCAAAGAAGTTCTCCAAGTATTTGGCATTGGAGAACGTTTTTGTGTCCTCCTGGCCGAAAATTCGGTCGTTAGTAAGGATCGGAAGCAGGCCAGAGACATTTGCAACCCTCACCTGATAGAAGAGGTATGTATTGGAGAAAATCAAACGCACGTCGGTCACAAAGCCGGCAATGTCCTTGTAGTGGTTGGGACTGGAGGGATCCAGACGGGTACGAATTACATCCAGCGACATGGGACTGCAAAAGTCGAAAGTTTAATCATAGTTCAGGGGGAAGATGGGGTTAGAGAAGAAACCTACTTTGAAACAATCTCGTAGTAGGATGTATTAGCCGGCGACTCCGGTTCCCGGAAGTTGAGGCTCTGCTCGTATTGGCAGTATAGTTCCAGACAGATGCGCTGCAGGATGCGAAGCTCCAGGGCGCTCAGCTCGCCCGGTGACGACTTCTCGCCCTCGGTCTTGGTCAGCTCTTTGAGGTTGACGCACAGCAGGCACTGCCAGCTCTCGCTCTCATCCGGCAGGGAGCTAATCGCGGGTATGTGACAGTTCTGGTGGAACACCTTTGGACACTTGTCGCAGCACATCAGCTCGCCTCCGTCCAAGCAGACGGCGCACCAGTCCTCGTTGGGATCATCTTTTTGTTCGTTTTTATTATTAACTGACATTCATTAGTTTTTTGCATTTCGGGTGTGTTCATGTGAGTGTATGTGTGTGTGTGTGTGGTGTATGGTGTATGCATTGTTGTTGTTGTTTGATCGAGTTGAAATTGTTTTTATTTTAGTGTATTTCAAATGTTTGTTTGGCATTTTGATTCAATTGTTAGTAGTTTATACGTGTGTCGTTCCGTTTATTTGGCGCGTTTTAATTTGATTTCATTTTTGGAAACGAGTTTATTTTCGGAATATGTTTGGAAATAGAAATAAAGAGAGAGCAAAGTTATGAGAATTTTAGAATTTGATGTTCGGTAAGCCAACAATCATAAAAAACAAAGGGTAATCACGCCGCGTTCCCAGCCACAAACGATTCTCAAGACAGACAGTATTTTTTAACCTTCACCAGAGTCTAAAACTACAGCGGATTCATGGCTGATGGAACAACAACATAAAATCAGGTAACAAGCAGGTAACCACCGCCACCACCACCTTAAAGATTTGATTCAGCAGCCAGATGGGGCAACTACAATGATACAACATACATACACGCACGCACAGCGAGCTCTGGAGACCTTGGTCGGCGTGTACTCACCTTCCTGTGTGTTGGACAGATCCGTAGAGCTGTGCACCTGCGGCGAGGTGGTCTTGGTGCGACCCTCCGGCAACACTTGCACCCCATTCGAGTCCAGTTTGGCTATGGTGGCAATTAAATCATTGATCGAATCGTCGCGCACCTTGTCAATGGGTTCCGTGAAGTCCTTGGTGTTCTATATGGAAAATGAGAGATTGGTAACTAAAATATATGCAAGTGGACAGTTATTCTGAAACCCTCACCTCATGGGTACTGGGACTGGGGGTCTTTGGATTCGTCGAGGTGACGTTCGAAAGTATGGAGACGGCCGGCCCCAATCCCAGGGCGGCTGCGTTTAGCTGAGCACTGGAGGAGGAGGAGGAGGACCCGTTTCCAAGGCCCTGGTGATGACCTGCACCGCCACCACCCAGGTTGGGCGGGGTGCTGTTCTTGAGCGTGTTTGGAGATTTCAGTGAGATTTTAAAATTTTCCGATGTCTGGCGGCCATTCGCAAATGGTAAAAGGGGACCCTGCTGGGAACACACTGAAAGTGAAAGCAAATAAATGAAATATAATAAGTGCAAATTGAATTATAAAAAATACAATTTAAAAGGGAAAGCATTGCAATTATTTATTTAAACCTTTCAATGTCACCTTATCAGCATTACTATGAATTACATTAATTTATACATTGAGTTCTGAATACATCAATTACGTATTTCTGAGCACCAACACAAGGGCAAATGTTAAGGGGTTACACCACTGTAGACACAAAAAAAGGCACATTTTCGGAATTTCTGTAGGTAAACCAAATGGGCTTATTGAAATTCTGTAAAAAGTATTTTTCAATACCAATTTTGAACTAACAAAAAAAAAATATATTTCAAGCAATTCAAACAAGAAATGGTGACTTCGCAGCATTTCTTCGCTGGCGTGATTTTTTCGCATGGATCCACGGCAGGACTCCTTCTACAACAAAAAACCAAACATTTTCTGATTTCATATTACAGTAGCAAGAAAAGTACGTAGCGGATTTTTTAGAAATTGATTTTTAATAAAATGGCGACATTTTGAGAAAAATACGCAAAATTTTACAACAAAATTCACGCAAATTTGTTTATAAAAAAAAAACTATTCACTTTTTCAAAAAACCCCTACGTACTTCCCTGGAAACAATTTTAAACGTACTATTTTTAATTTTGAATCGATCGGTAAAGATTTGTTTAAGTTATGAGTCCGGCCAGCTCAAAAAAAGGGGTTTTTGAGATAAACGCGTTTAAAGTTTTCAGTGCCTTATGTTGTATATGAGAGGTCATGCGCCAGAAATCGAAATTCAGGTACTTCCCGAACTTCATTTTTTAGTATATCATTTGAAAGACCCTAAATGACCTGTTGCAATGAAAAAAAGTTCGATTTTTGGAAAATTCTACAGTGGTGTAACCCCTTTAGTACTCTTTAAACACTGTATTGTAAAAGCTTTGATTTAACTAAAGTGTCTAGTACTGCACATGTCAGACTGCTCAACTAAAATATGAAATATGGTATAATACATGAATTTGTACGACATACATCTCACGTTTACTCTAAACATATATTGACAAAGACACTTATTAGTGCATATAAATCAAAACTTGACTTGGTATCGTACTACACACTGGAGTTCTGTTGAACGAAATGAAAGTGAACTGGGTTAAATGGACCCATTTAAATTACTCACTGTTCGACTGCTGAGCGGATTGCGGGATGTGCCACTTGGCCAGGCTGTGCATGCCCCCGCCACCTCCTAGCTGCGGCGAGGTCTGCGGTGGGCCTGTATTAAAGCCAGCCTGGCTCCCATGAAACCCCAACGACTGCAATGAAAAAGAGACAAAAAAAGATGTTAAAGATCCGTTTAGAATGCACCGCCGAATTTCGCTGGGGACACTCACATTCTGCATGGGATTTGACATCATTTGGGGGCGCTGCAGTGCGCCCGGCGAGGGTATCTGTCCGCCGCCACCTCCCGCCGCTCCGGCCATGGCCGCTGCGGCCGCCGCCTGCTGGGCGTGGCTGGCCATGCGCTGGTACTGCGTCTGGAAACGCGCATTGGTACTCATGAAGCCGGCGTCCCGCGGCCCGCCTCCCGGACCACCGCCCTGCGAGAAACCCTGTTGGCCGGGCATGAAATGCGGCCTCATCTGGGGGCCCATCTGCTGGTGGGCCGGCGACGGTGCTCCCTGCGGTCCTCCCGGATAGCTGGGCGGACCATTAAATGCCATGTGGGCGTTGGGGCTTTGCGCAGCCTGGTTGTTCAGCAGCCCCCGCAGGCTGATGTCTGCAAGCGCAAGAGCCGTGAATTAATGCTTCACCTTGTCTTCTTAGACCCTGGTCTTCGCCTTCGGCACTTACCCATATTCTGTGGATGCGTGGAGGAGCTCACGTGCGGCTGGCCATGTCGCTGCATGCCCACTGGCGGCATTCCCCCGAAGCGAACTGCAATGGAGACGAGGAAACCCATTAAAAAGCTGTGCGGAAAACTGCCCGCTAGGGGGTTTGGTTTTTCTTAGAAACAGCTATTAACAGCTGACATATTGCTAAATCATAACGAGAATGGAGGGGGATGTATATTAAATATCTCAAAAACACCTATTTAAATTAGGGCTAATACAAAAATTAATTATACATAAAAAGTAGGAAACTTTAATTCAACACGGCGAAGATTAACCCGAAAATTTTCCTTGCAAATGTAGCTAGGAACACGTTTAGCAACAGTCTTTGGTTTAGTAAATATATGGTTTAAAGGTCGGATAAATCGATTAAAATATAGCAGTTAATAGTAAAATATCGATGTTATCGAAAATGTATTGGAAAAATAGGATTGTATCTTTTGAAGTTTGATAATAGTATTATATTATTAACAGTATAATATTACCGAAATGCAATATCATTTCCACCTGTTCCGTCATAAATTCTTTTTTAAGATTATTCTTATGAAGTTCGGTCCATATCACTTGTGTGACTCATTAAGTATTTGTTTACATATCCCAGCTATAACACGTAGTGCTCAAATCTCAAGTGTAGATAAGTAATACCAAAGAGTATAAAGTTATATACTTTATACTCTTTGGTAATACTTATATTTCATAAGTTTAAAGATTTATCTTTGCTAAAATACAAGCTTATTTTCTTTCGACCTTCCTGAAAAATTTTTCATTGGAACTAAGTTCTGCTGAGAAATAGACTATACACATACATCTTTGCTGACTAAGCGATAACAAACGAGAAATAATAAATAAATTTCGGTTCCTACCCTTACCTGATCCGTCGCCCGGAAAAGAGCGACTCATGGACAGATTGTTAAACTGCTGCTGGGCGGCGTTGCTGTAGAGCGGCGGTCCGTTCTGCGGTCCAAAGTTGACGGGGGGACCGTTTGGTGAGAGGCCGGCGGGCATTCCGGGCGGCAGTCCCGGGCGCAGGGGCGGAGCCATATTCGGACTGGGTGGCTGCCGCGGCGGAGGTTGAGGTGTGCCGTTCGGTGAGGGCGTCGGCGGATACGGTTTACCATCAACTATGATTATCCCAAGTTGCGAGATGACCTTTTGCAAATCCGACACCTGGTTGAGCTGCACCTGTATGCGCACCGGGATCTCTGGATTGGGTATATCCGCCCGCTGGCACTTGAGCTTCTGCAGGTGGCGCACCAACGACTTCTTGCTGGAGAGGATGGCGAAGTCGCTGCCCTTCTCCAGGGCATTCTGCATGAAGTCTATGCAGTGGTCTGTGTTGTCGGACAGCAACTGCAGCGTTTCCTTCTTCTCCACCAGCACCTTAAGCTTGCTGTCGCACACCTCGTTCAATCGCATGATTAGCTGCTTGCCACGGGTATTTACCGTGTTGGTGATCTTCACCGCCATGGCGGTGATCTCCTTGATGAGATCCTTCTTCTTGTCGTGGATCAGCTGCTGCCGGTCGTCGATCACCTTGGTGGCCGAGGAAAGCAGAAAGCGCTTGTAGTTGATCTCGGAGACGAGAGTGGAGAGTGCCTGACGCGACTCCGTTGCGATCTCGTGGGCGAACTTGTACTTGTGATCCCGATGATCGCTTAGCTGACAGTCGCGGCAGGTGAGCTTGTCGCAGGTCTCGCAGAAGAGCGACAGCTTCTCCTGCGGATGCAGCTGGCACATGTGCAATTTGTCCACCCCAGCGGCTCCAGCCAGCTGCTCGTTGTTAGCCTCATCCTTGGGCTTAATTGTGTGATCCTTGGTGATCTTGAGCCGCTGGTGTGCCTGCACACAACTGTCGCAGATGTACTCCGAGCAGTCTACGCACCATGATGTGGCCACTGCTCCATCGGAGCAGCTGCTGCACTGAATGCTCGCCGTCGCGGATGTCTTTTGGCCCTCCCCGGTCAGACCCAGGCCACCTGCACCATCGCCACTCTCGCCGGCGGCACATTGTTCGATAAGGAACTGATTGTCCACAATGAACTCATTCTGCGAGGCGTTGTCACACACGGGACAGTGAATCAATGGCGGGAGGGAGCGGTCCAGCTCCGAGAACTTTGTGCTCACGCACTGTGCACAGGCCACATGAAGGCATTCCAGCAGCTTGGGTCTGTCGTTGGATCCAAGGAGCTGGGCACAGTACACGCACTTGAACAGCGCGAACTTGGCGGATGCCGATGAGTTGGACTCCGACTAGAAAGAAATTAATAGTAAAATTTATTATAAATTAAATTCATCAATGAATCTTTTATAAATCTCAATCTTTTTGTCTTGCAATCGAGTACAATTCTAGCTAGAAAAGAAAAGGGTAAAGCTTTCTCTTGTTCGGCACTGAGTCGAGTATTGGTAATGCTTTCCTGGTACATTGCAGGCAAATTGTCAAAGATGGAGCTAGAAAAATATAGAGCTCTTGCTATAGAAACCAATTTTGACTAAGGCGTAAGACGAGGGTTGCTAATTTCAAACATAAGCCTGCAGCTTTATTTTTATACAGATAAGATTATGAAGCTAACATAATTAAATACTTTAAAACCATAAAATATATTTATTTTATGCAGAATCGTATTTTTGTCCAGTGATCAGATAACCCCTCTTGAGAGCCCCTCCTTACTGGTATCTCGATTATAGTCGAATTCAAAACTGCAGATAAGCTAATCAGGATAATTTATTTGTGTCTGGTCATGGTACTCTTATCGAATCATAAAGAAAAGCATCGGTCGTTTAAGGACAGCACTTTCACTTCGCTCTTTGGAGTGACCCCGCATTATATTATCTTATCGCTGTATGCCAAGATAAGATTGGTGAACGATTTATGAGGGTAATCCCCTCTGACGTGTGGTTTTTATGCAATTGTGGCCATTTGTAGTTTTATTTATTTTCAGTGATTTATTAAGCGAACTTTTAATCAGCTCAGGAGTCACGTTAGAAACATGCACATTTGCACATTTGTTTCAGTTCAGATTAGATTCAACGTTTGAACTATAAACTATTCGTCTTATCTATACAATGTCTTATCTGAGCTTGGGTTTAGAGACCGGAAATTACACCCATTCAACTACACTGGCAATGATCATCTCTCAGCGTCCCGGCCTCGAAACTTCTTTACAATTAATAGCAACCACTTTGTGGGGATTCGGAAAATAAATAGTGCCCGATGCTGGAGCTGGGAGATGGAAGCTGGGACTCGGAATCGGAGCCACCAGCCCCCGTCGCCCCGCCACGGCCATCCGGCGTCCCCAACTCTGTCTCCGAATGTCGCTGGCCGAAGATTGATTAGTTTTATCTTGAGTTGGAGCACATAAATCCAATTGATTGATTATGTTTGTGCTCGATAAAGATTGTTGCATTGGTGTGCGAGTGCTTTACATGCAGCGTCCCACAGTCGGTGCCAGAGTGTATGTGTGTATACGGTGTGTACCAACGGAAGCGCCATGGACATTGATGAATGCGCCCCGACAGGCCGAAGGAGGAGCCAAAATCCGGACTCGAGTCCGGACATTGCATTGCCAAGGGGCAAGGAGTCTGAGGAGCGAAATCGCAGAGCACATTATTATGCTCGCTTACGGATCTCAGTGCTATAGCGCCGATCCGGCGATCCATCTTCCGTCCGAAAGAAAGTTTTGTTTGCCTCGCGTTTCTCCAGAGGCCAACTGCCAACTCATCCCGCCACTTTCGAAACGCCTCGACGGGTGCTCATAAATCATGCAAGAAACATTCATTTTGTACACTTGAGGTTAATACAATAGTAATTCTTAAATGTGTTAAGAACTCTGTAGAATTTATTTGTACTTTACTGCTACCAATTATAGATCTGACTTTACAAGTCCTATTTAAATAAGAATTCAATTAAAAAAGAAGCAACTTCTTAGTTTTCAAGTCAGCTGTGAGTATACAGTGGGTCTTTTAGCTCCCCTTATTTGGGACAAAACATATAAAAAATGTTGAATGTGTACGGAATCTGTTTTTATGCCCTTGCAGGGTATTATAATTTTTGTTATATCTGATACCCATTACAGATCCAAATGTATGCTTTATTATATAAAGATATATGCATCTTAACCTATCTAAAATATATAATATAGGTATTTTTTAATTATAGAGAATTAGCCTTAACCGGATGTTAAAAAAGTTATATAAGCCTTAAGGGGCTAGGAACAATTTCGAGACTTTTTCAAAATCCTATTTCTACAATTTTGACTACAGCTGTTCGACGTATGTAGCTTCCCGTATACCCACGCGGGCAATGGAGCAACTACATAGATGCTCGGAAGGCTGCGTCCCACATGAAAGCCATTCATCACGCGGCCTTTCCACCTCCCCGTAGCTTCTCGCCACAGTTCGGGTTCAAGTTTGGGTTCGGACTCGATTCGGATCTGTTCGGGTGGCATTCGGGTCAGGTCGTTGCAGATCGGATCAGATCGGATCGGCGTCGTGCAACCCACTTAGAGTTGCCCAAGACCCGCGGCACTGGCCCAGCAACGGCGGGCCATTAAAATTGTGGCGAAAAACCAGCTGCTACCCCCATGTTTCCAATCGCATCGCGATGACTTGACGCAACTGGAAGCGGGTAGCAAACTCGTTTTCTTGGCCCGCACCTACAATACGATGCATACAATGTATATTTATATATTTTGATATATGTTTATATATATAGTAGCGAATCCGGCGAAGGCTGTCTCGCCCTAATTTAAAGCTTATTTTTTCTTTTTTTGCATGGAGCAGGATTCCTTATTGAAGAACCTAATGATAGACTAAATAGCTTGTTTTATTATGAAATAATGCAGATATTCTCCTGACCCCTAAGCATGGCACTTATAACTGATCATGGGAAGATATTGATTTCCCAGATCATCGGGATTCTTGGAATGAGAATTTCCTTACTGTATTGTATGTTCAAAAATAAACGTATAAATACCTTGAATTAGCTAAATACTTGATTACAACCTTGATCTTCAATAATGTCTGCCCCAAACGAATCATTTGGAAACCATTGCATTTTTAATGTTTTGACACAAAGAACTGAATGCGAAGGTAATGATGGAGGAATGAATATTGGCAATATTACCTTTACTCTTGGGCTGCATAATCCTGCTGTTTCCGCGACAAATGTCAATGTACCACAACACTCGCATAGGAAGTTCATCAAACTATAACTTTTCTTTTGTCTAACTATTCTTAGGTTCTCGCTTGAATTTTGGTTTCGGAACCGTGCGCGAAGTCGAGCCATTCTGACGCGGTTCTCTTCACGCACAATTTTTCGCTGTTCTTCTGTCCATTCACTTCTAGTTTTTCGCATTCTCGCTGCATTGCGGCTTAGCGTTGATAAAACTGATCTTTTGGGTCGCGTCATTTCTTTCTTAATTATTACAGAGCTAAGAGAGAGTTAACCGGTCCAATTCCAAAATCCAATTAAAATTAAAAACAGGCTAGAAAACAACGTGATGAATAACATCTATTCGCCTACTGTTGTTTGAAAATAAACAAATTCAATATTTGTGAACCGGGATAAAAAGTATCCTATGACCTTCTGGCTCAAAGCTACCTCCCCAGCAAATCTGTTTAGCCGTTCTTGTGCTATAAATAGTCAAGTACATATATATACCTATATGAATGTACTCGAGTGTACATCACCATGTCCGTAGCATCCCGAGCGAACAACTTGTGGCAAGAATTTAAAGAATGCTTTCTGCAAGTAATTCGATTTAATGGATTTTTTAATCATCCCGTCCGGTCAAACGGAAAATAAAGCTGACCAAGACCTAGGTCCTGCTGTTACTTTAACAAAGTATGGTATCGTTTAAGGCACAAATACAAATTATACCATTATTATTTTTATGCAACAGAATTCTATCTTGATATGTTATGTTTCCTTCGGTACCTTAAAAAGGGTCAGAGCTTGGAATTAGCCTGATTAAAACTACAAAAGGAATCAAATTTAAATCGTTTAGACGAAATGTGAGACCCTTTTCCTCCATTACGGCTTTTGGGGCTCCAAATCACGAAGACCATTAGTTTTTGGCCACACACATCAGAAAACAGCACGCTCACACGAACAAAACTCAAATAGAGGGGAAAGAGTCGACGCAGAAATAACTCTAAATCAATTTCAATTAGAAAATGATGAAAGGATGCTGCGGCAACAACCCAAATGGCAACTAGACTCGACAACAACCACACAAAGGCAACACTCTGCACGAAGCTCTAGGAACGTGAATTGATGGAATGGCGACATGACAACGAATGAATGAGTGCATTTATGATTGATGTAATTTTGATGAAAGTAAATTTTGAAAAAGTTTTCCCTGCTTCAGCAGCCAACTCTCCCCCTTTCCAGGCACTGTCCCTGCCTCTGCCGCCTGTGTGCCGATTGGCACGCGCTGAAGACTTTAAAAGGCTTTGGCAAAATTTAATTTGAAATTTATTTTCGAAAAAGTTTCAGTCTCGTTAGTCACACAGAAAACTTTGTTTCAGAAATTAAATGAAAGAAGTTCCACAAGTGCTGTACTGCGCCCCTGTTCTGTCCCCTTTCCGTTTTCTCTTCAGGTTTGGCGCTGTGACAAGACCAGAATCGGTTAAAAGTCCGCACTGACAACTTTCAGACACATTTCACATTCGAAATCCATTTTCCGAGGCAGCCATAATTCCATTAATTTGTGTGCGTCCCATCAAAAGCCAGGGATCCCCAAATATGGAGGTGCCTCCCCGGAGATAGCAGCAGCAGCAGCAACAGCAACAGCCGAAGGCAATCAGTGTTTTGAATATTCAATATTCAGTATTCCGATTCAAGTTCGTTGTCAGTGGAACTGAATCGACCTGGGGGCATGCTCTACCAGGATTCGATAGCACGCTTGGTGCCCAAGCCCTGACTTGCTAGTTTTTCTCTGCGCGGTCTCAACCCGAGTGAAATAGCTATTTTTCTAGTCATCTTATATTTATTTTATATGCAAATAATGCAAAAGCTAACATTTACATTTACATACAAATGCAATTCGAAAATGTTAATAAAATTAATTTCAAATAAAATGTATTTAATTACATAGTGTTTAATAAAAATGATGTATAAGCCTCGAGAACCACAAATTATTTATCTCTATAAACAACTTTAACCAAACATTTTTCCATTCTGTCCGCCATCGAAAGTCGCCAATCCCATTTGTGGCGTTCGCCCGATAAAAGGTTTTCCTTGTCACTTCAATTTCAGGTAATGAAGCCTTTCGGTAGACTTGAAATTTAATTAAACTTTATTTAAATGCAATTTGTGGGAAAGTTGTGAAATATTTTGCATGGCTTGGGGTGCTCATATGCATGCAGGACCTGCAGCAGTTGCAGCGTTCGTGTTGCACTTCTGGGCGTTTCCAGCCCTTCATCATCCCTTCTGCCTCCCAGACGCCACCCGCTGACCAGGCCATAAATCAGAGCAATATGAGACATGCATCATGGGGCGTCTGTCGTCCTACCGGTCGCCTGCTGATTTAAAAGATAGACAGAGAAAGAGCGAGAGATGAAGCCCCATGCTGGTGGTCCTTTCTTGGTTTCTTCGGATTACAGGCGGCTGAATGCCGGATGGTTGGTGCTGGACGCTGGATGCCGGCTGATGATGGCCGGACAGCGCTGGTTTATTGTTGCTCCTACATCAATTTCGTTTATTTTGCAAATTTACAACACAAACGGCAGGCATCATATGGCAGAAGCGCACACACATACAAGTGGGCGTAAATGTCCTTTGAACTTTGGAATAGCAGGAAAAGCCTTTGATTCAACATAACTGCAAATTAATTAGGCTTCGAATTTCTGTACGACACACGTTTCGGACAATAGCCCCAATCCCAAATCTGTCATTGAGTCTTCCATTCAGACAGACAATGCAATGTCGGATAAGAATTTGCCTACGACAATGATTCATCTTCAGAGGAATGCCTTTTACTTAATTTATAAGTAAATTATTGGCTCCGCTCCCCACTGAAGCTTCCACCAATCGCCACAGTTTCCCGCTTCGGTCATGCCGTATACATTCGCTGTGCTTCGTCGTTATGGTCGCCGGTTCATTAAAACTGATCAAAGTGGTAATCGAATTGGAAATACCTTCCAGATATGTACGCGCGACTGAGTAAATTCCGAGATTCTTTTACGGGGCTCAAAAAGTGCAACGCATTGAAATTAATGCGGAACCCGGCCATATTTACAGCCCCAAGATATGATAACGATAATTAATGGCGGGACAAGGTTCAATAGATCATCGGGGAAAAATTGAAAAGGAATGACTCATCGGTATGGTTATCGATTGGTATTTTCAGGCGAAATAATATAGGTCTTAAAAAGCTTACGCTGAAAGTAAGTGCTCAGACGTTTTAATGGCAAATCCATAAAGCACTTAAAGAGCTCCTTTATCGACTGGGCTAGGACTCTCAGGTGGCAGGCTGGCAGACAGCAGGACATCAAAGTCCATCAACCTTGTGTTACTTTTCTCCTTCAACCCCTCATAAATCCCCCTGCAGCAGAGACAAGTATAAATCTGCCAGGTTTATATCGAGCGGGAGCGATGAAGACGAAACTTGCTCTTGAAATATTTATGAGACTCGCAATAAACTAAAATTTCAAAGACACAACGCTCTCCAAAATGGCCGCCATAAATTGGCGCAAGAGGGGGAGCAGCAGAGGCCAGGCTGGAGGCAGGGGCAGAGGCAGATAGAGCCGTATAAAATATATTATACTCCCCGTAATAAAGGCGAAAAACTTGATTGTACCTGGAACTTGTGAACCAAGTGAACCCAGGCTGGATGAAGTGGGGCCAAGGGGCGTGGCGTGCCAGGCCAGTCCCGGCCGGGCCAAGAAGAGTAGTCACTCGGCTGCGATTTATGCGACGCCATCGGGCACTGAGGCGAGGAGGAGTTGCAGGGCCATGAAAGGTGCAGCAGCTGATAAATATTAATGGAGGGGCCACCGCCAGATATACGTATAAACAATACCAATTCGCGGGTACAACGTAAATAAATAAAATTGTAAATATTCAAACTCCACAGCGATTGTCGTTCGAATCCGAGTCCGATTACGAATGCGAGTACAAATACATATTCAAAATTGTGGCGGGTTCTCCAAATCGGATCGTATCTATTACCAATGGCCAGGGAGAAGAGAGAGTAACTGGCAGTGCAGGCCAGGAGGAGCAGGGCCATTTTGGACCATTGGCCATTCGGTTTAATCGCGGACATATCCGGCCAACGTCGCTGCAATTTCCGCCCAGGAGAACGACGAGGAAGAGCATGGACAGCAGCCGGAGCAGGGAGCAGGGTGGAACTCACGAACCACCCGAAACCCCACCTAATGGACATACCCTAATGACCCAACATTACATTTCATAACGCAATTTAAGGCACCAAAAAAAATAACATATATAAATTGCTACGAAAATGGTTCCATAAAAAGCACCAATTGGATTGCGGATTAACGCAGATACATACACGCTCGCCGTCAGTCATGGTATATCCGAAATTCCGAGTCTAATTCAAGAGGATTTCAAGTGCTTTTAGGGCATTACCAAGAATATTCAAATGTAGAGATATACACACGAATTTAATGCATCTAAATACTGAGCTGGAATACTTTTGGGAAGCCTTTGAGTTATATATTCTAAGGCTCGCTAATAAACGGGCTGTTTATGAGGGACCCATTAAATATTATACTTTTGTATCCTTCGGTTACTCGCCTCAAATATCCCAGGCCACAGTGCTTCTGTCGTAAAGATTTAATTGTATGGAAATCGTAAATGGCACGCAAAGAACCAACAGAAAACAGAAAAGTTGTGCTTGATTTTATGAGAAAATCGATGGAACCCATTAAGAGCGAAGCTAACTGCCAAACTGCAGGTCCTAACCGAAGGAAGTCGGCGGGTTTTATGTAAATAAAATTGCCTTTCCACAGAAATGTCATCATTTGCCAGGCCCTTTAGTTGGGACATTAGGGGATCCATAATGCCACTGATAAGTGGAGGTTCCTATCGAAAATGACACACCGAAAGGGTCGTAATAGAGTGATTCATTGGGATTACAATGCGAGCTAGGGGGGTTGTCGTCGTCAGATTGTGTTGATCGATTAGATCCTTTGTCGATTAATATTGCTGTCCGGATCAAAGTAAACTGAAAAGACTTAATCATTGACTTTGACAGGTTTGCTTGTCGGTTGGCTTGGTGAGCTGAATTTTTCTTTCAGACCTAATACCTGTTTATTTAAATAAAAGCATTTGCAGTATACCTATTTATACAGCTGCTGTCAGGGCAAATAAAATAGAGTTTGCTCGGGAAAAAAGAATACAAATTAAAAACCGAACAGAAACTCAAGGACACCAGAGAAACCTAAGAATCATGATTCATCGATAGATGAATCCAATCCAGTTGAGGAAAGTTTTTATTTCAGGTTTTGAGTAATGAAGGTATATAATACTATATAGTTACCAAGTTTTAATTCATTATTTCACATTTTATTTTGTCGATTTCTGACAGTGTGCCACCCTAAGTGTTTCTTTAATCAATAAAAACAAATTATGACTTTCATTAGCATTACATTTTCCAATTACTTTCTGCAATGTTAATAATGATTCCTATTAGCATTAGTCTTTTTTAATGCAATGACTTCCCTTCGATGATAATGCAAAACGAATGATAATGATTTTAGGGACGAACTCGGGCCTTGGGCTATTGAAGTTCCCGTAGAGGAACGAATATAATAATCATTATTCCCAATCAGGCAGCGAGTATAAATTCAAAATTGAAAATACCTCGCTGGGGACCAAAGACGTGGACCGGACCAGACCGAAGCGAAACCAGGAAACCGCAAACTAATGAACGGGCTGAGCTGACGGCTCCTCGCTCTCCGGACTTGGACCCCGGGGCTGCTGCAGACGACGCTTGACGGCGACGGTGCCGTTGGGCAGGGCGCTGCGGTTGCGTTGGTCCGACGAGCTGGTGGCCCTCGGTCTCTGGAGCTTACCAAAGCCGTCACAGCCGCCGTTGCTGCTGCTGCGGTTTGCGGTTCTTTTTGTGCCCGATGCAATTGTTCCTGCTCCCGGAGGCCATGACATCCACAGACATCACGTATATATGTTTGTATGTATATGGTATGTATGGGCTGAAGTGTGCACAAGTATTTTCCAAAATGGCGACTCCCCGCAGATGTAGATACACAAACCGGTAAGACTTCCCAGCTAGCAGGGGAGCTCGAAAATCGTGACGGTGGCGGTTGCAGGAACAGCAATATTATAGTCGATACGGAACCGTAGCGTAGGCGTCGGAGGAGTAGGCGTATCGGGGGCGTGGCAGGGCAGCTGAAAAGCACTGACGCAGCTGCAAAATATGCTTTCTGTCTGGCAGCCGAGAGAGGCTATTGGGATAGGAAATCAGACGGTCTCGTTTCTCAGGACTTATGCAGCTTATGAAACTTTTGCCAGCGCAGAATATCCCGTACTACGGTCTCCCCACAATTCCTCCTCCTCGAAACGCCTCAAATTTAAAGTTACGTCAATTCGGTACGCTTGCCATTGCTGTGCTGACTGCACAATATTTGTTGTTGTACGTTATAATCCTCTTTTTGTGATCGGATTATGTCCTGTGTAGCACCTAATCCCCGCACAGGAGTGCGACCAAGGTACACATGTTGGCAGAATGCCCCGCCCTCATCCGTCGCCCACATCCATCCGCACTGATCCCGCAGTCGCAGTCAACTTTAATTACGCACTGGACGTCGATGGATGGATTAGGGCGGCCTAACGCCCACTGACTGCTCGGAAAAGCAATTAAAATGTGTATCCGTCGGATATACGGTCGGACCTAGCTAATAGCTACACTGTGTGCTGGAAAGAGGATCACTAATTTAAGTGTTGCTTGAAATTAGTTTTATATATAAAGTTGGGATTTTAGGTGGGGGAGACAGACGTTGAACAAAAGTACCTTGCAACTGTGAAAGCTAGCAGGTGGAACTACTATTAGCAAAAAGTTTATAATGTTGAGAAATAAACAAGTGAGCAATTGCATCTAGGAAATTCAATCAAACCCAAACCAGGTTTTTGTGAAAAGGTTGATTCACCAAGATATATTATGTCTTTTTAAGTTTGACGAACGAAATAAGTACCTAATTTTCATTTTACAATAAGCCCAGCTTTCAATAGAAGAATTTCCAATAGTTCAAACTTTAAAGCAGTGTTGCCCAAATTGAATTGGATTTAACGATGCTCCACCGTATGTGCGATAATGGAAGATATTTAAAAAGAAGATGAATAGAAGTAGGCTGGTATGACAGGTGCAGGGTGCCAGTGCTGGTACCTAGAGCTGGATGTATGTTGATGTGGCTGTTTTAGTGGCAGGTAGCCCGTGAAAAGTGAAACGAGTAGAGTTTTCCAAGATCTCTCCTTTCAGATTGCAGGGTAATCAAGTTAATTAGAAACTTTAATTTTTTCCGTGCACTTAACGACTATTTCGGTGGGTTGGCGCTAACCTGCCCCTGGCTCCGGCCTGGTCACCGGTACTTTGCTATCGCGCCGTTTCGCTTTGCTTGCATATTCTCATCAAATTAGAGTTAATTGTACATCATTAAAGGTGAATTCCAAGAATCCATTTTGGGTTTCGTCGGAAAGCGGTGGGCCAAACGGTATCCAACAAAATGGCGTCGCCCGATTTCGGGTTTCCATTTATTACGGTGTCAAGCAATTTAATTACAACCTGTCGCATGCATGAGCCAACACACACAATGCCAGCTCCAACGCACATACTTACGGATATATATATTTATGCGAGTCTTAACTGTGGCCTTGTCGAGGGTTGGAAAAGTGCATTCAGCTGCAACGTTTCAGAGATGACATATGGACCCTCGTTGACTTCTCCTCTTCCCTTCCCTGTCAGCTGTCACTTTTAATGACTTAAGCCCGCCATATTGACAGGAGAGACGGATTTATAGGTTTCCTCTTTTTGTTTATCAAAAGCACAAACGTACATTAACTAGACGGTCATTTATGAAACTGTCCTCGACTATTTAAGGTATTGCCAAGACGTTTAAACTGGTGATACAATTTTGGACAGTTTCTTCCCAACTGTTAAAGTAAATGCCAATTCAATTTTTATTTAAAACATATCTGTTTCTATGCTAATCACCGAATTGTGCTGTAAATCGCAAGCACACATACTTAACAAAATATATATTTAATATCTTATATTTTTTAGTTAGCTACCAGTTTTATCCTGTTTTAACAAATCAAACCGAACAAAAGTTGTATAATTATTCCTGGTAAAAACTATTCAAAACAGAAAACCAATTAATGCTAAGGCGCCACTACTTAAATAACTTATGGACCTTTTATTTAAAGGGGAGCTTGATGGTCTATCCATAAATAGAAAAAACGTAAGACAAGTTTGGGGATATTATAGGGTTCAAGGTTTTATTTTATTTCAGTATTCACCTCGTTATGTTATTTTGCTTTATAACAAGCTTTTGATTGAATAAATGTATAATTTTTTGGATATTAATATGCTAATTTTAAAACATTTTTGTATAAATTAATATAAATGGTTTAATAAAAGGGAAATAAACAATATATTGTTTAAAAAATCAACATATGGCACATATGCGATATTACCTGGGTAATTAATAGATATAAATGAAAAACCAGATATTTTGATCATTTATAGCCACTAAAAGGGGATTTATTTTAATGAGTGACGGATTTTATATTTACCAACCAAAGTTGTTATTATAGAGAAGTCGGACATTTCTGTTGCCCCTTATCAACTCGACACCTTGCCAGCAGATTTACATAACACTTAGAAGGTTGCACAAACATTTTCCCCACATCAGAAATGGGCATTAAGTGATCCGGAGGGGATTCTGCTGCAGGGCTAAGGTCGGGACTTCTTGAGGGCCTCGGGTCTGGGGCATGGGGCCTGGAATAAGGGGCTTGAGTCTCGGAGTCTGGTGGTCTTAAGTGCCTCCACCGACCACAGCAAACACAATCGTTTGCATGATTGACAGACGGACTGAACGAGTGCATGTCATTCCCAGCACCGTGTGTGTATGTGAGAGAGTGGACGGGCCACTCCAAAGGCAGCACTCAAGGCAAACATTTATTTGCACGAGCCGCAGCAGAAGAGTTTTAATACAGGCAAAACCCACTGGAAAAATCCTATCTTATGTATGAAGATAGATTCATTGTGGTGTAGATAAAAATATAATTATTTAATGTTGGTTGTTCAGTGCATAAAATGTACATAATTGCTATTTAAAAACTATATATAATCAGATAGGTACCGATTATATCAATAAATATAATTTATGAATTCTGCAAGCCTTAATCATAAGAAATAGACCATAAATGTATCTGGCAATTCGCATCTTGATAATATATTCGCAAATTCTGAAAAATGTTCTTCTCAGTCTTAAGGAATTGTCAAAAATGTAAATTTAAATTTATTTGAACTTTAAATTTGCATTTGTAATATATATATATGAACGTACACCATACTATTATAGGAAGTTCAAATAAATTTTATTTAAAAAATCAAAAATAAATCCTTCAGCTAACTAAGATTCAGCGCACAACACTGTTGCTGGATTGCATTGAATGCTTATATTGCATTGTCTTAAGTACAGCTTTACTTATGACATAACAAATGCTCTAAAATTAATATTTTTAAAATAGTAACATTAAGAAATGTTCCAATGGATCGAATTTGAAAGCCTTTATCATATTCTAAAACAAATTTCGAAATATTCGAATGCAAACTCGA
>JAEIHY010003715.1:0-12993 GCA_018904565.1 Drosophila tsacasi
CGGTGTTGCAACGAAAGGTAACTGAGTGTCCTCTACTGCGGGTAAGTCCGAACCAAGACTGTTATCCTATATATAAAGTTGATAGCACCGATCGGTAAGTGCAAAAAGAGTTTATTTATTTATATAAAGCTAAGAATTGGTTATAAGCTAAAAGCTAACTCATTAATTAAGAGCATTAGTTTTTATTTCCGCTCGACTGGGTGGTTACAAATTTACATGTACTGGAAGCTGTTCAGGCGCAGCCGCCAAAACCGCACTTGGGGACACCTTTTAATCTAAAAAGATTAAAGATTGGCAGTTGTCAATAAAGTATGACCGCATCAGTTGCCCTCAAAAACAAATGGAAAGAGCGGTCAGTTTTCAAAAGAATAAACTTTTCTTCGCTACGGAACAGATTTAAGAACTGGATACCGTGCTTTACGATAAAGTCCCAAATAATGATCATTTGATCAGAGCTAAGACAAAACATCCTTAATTTGATGCTGATTAAGAATATATACATACATAGGATCGGAAATTACTCTTTCACTGCGTTGCACACTTTTAACTAAAACATAATACCCTTCAAGGGTATAATAAAACAGACAAAACTAGAAATTAAAATCTTGAAACAATTTAAAATCAAAAGTTGCGCGCTGATAGACCTTAATATTATCGATACATATCGATACATGCCTTCTTGCTAGAGGTGGTAGGCAAACAGTTTTAGAGTGATTGGTTAGAAAGACCTGTTGCTAATATTTTAAAATGTTATTTATTTATTTATTTAAATAACCCTAATGCTGAAAATCAAGCGTAATTTAAAAAATATATATTTTTCCTTTTTAATTTAACGCAACAATGTGAACGAATTTTCCTCTTAAAAAGAAGAATACGCAAAACAAATCCCTAAATACGTTTTTGTATCAAAATATAAAGAGTTTATTGTATATGTATGTGCATCGTTTGCATATAATTGTATTTCGTGTATTAACTACGACAATTTTGAATATCAAAACAAGACACAAGTACAATAATTTATGAATTAATTAATTTGATTTTAGCCCGCAACCAAGGTAGCCGAAAAGCAAATTCGCTTCTTGTTGTTAGTCAGAGTCGTCGGATTTGGGTGTTGTTTTTGCTGTTGTTGGAATTCTTAAGTTCCGCGAATAGGGTTAAACCGTAATTAAGGCCAAGAAAAACCAGATCTGGTGTCCGTCCATGCTTAGAACTTGGAGGATTTGGCCAGATTGAGGGCTTCGGTCAACATGCGTCCGAAGTCGGCATGAACCAGGGTGAAGTTCTTCACCGCACGCTCCTGCAGGAACTGGCTGGCGTTGTTCAAATGATCGGCAATGTTCTGCACGAGACGCTTCTTGGCGCACTTGTCCAGGACGTGCACCCAGAAATCGGTGACCTGGCCATAGTTGTCCTCGGTATCGCCGCTGCTGTAGCGATAGACATCGCCGGTGACGGGGCAGCAGGTGGACAGGGCCCTGGCCCGGGGGCATTCCTGCGGTCCGTTAAACGAGTTGGGGAAATAGTTGGGGGCACCGTCCTGGTTGTCGGTGACATTCATGAAGCCATCGCGCTGGAAGTTGCTGACCTTCACCTTGTAGGGACAGTTGACGGGAATCTGCAGATAGTTGGGTCCCAGGCGGTGGCGATGGGTGTCCGAGTAGGAGAAGAGGCGACCCTGGAGCATCTTATCGGGCGATGGCTCAATTCCGGGCACCAGATGAGCCGGACTGAAGGCGATTTGCTCAACCTTAAAACATAGATAGATAGATAATTTCTTAGTAAAAGAGCAAAGTGTGCGAACTGAGCACACCTACCTCGGCAAAGTAGTTCTTGGGATTGCGATCCAGCACCAGCTTGCCAACGGGAATCAAGGGGTACTCCTTGTGCGGCCAGATCTTGGTCACATCGAACGGATTGTACTTGAACTTCTTGGCCTCATCGAAGGTCATGACTTGGATGTACATCGTCCAGCTGGGGAACTTGCAGGTCTTGATCCTGTTGTACAGATCCCGAATGCTGTAGTCCGGATCGCTGCTGGCCAGCTGATCGGCCGCCTTAACGTCCAGATTCTTGATGCCCTGATCCGTCTTCATGTGGAACTTGGCATAGACGGGCTCGCCCTTGGCATTCACCAGCTTGAAGGTGTGCGAGCCATAGCCGTTCATGTGGCAATAGCCATCGGGAGTGCCGCGATCGCTGAACAGGAAGCTCACCTGATGCGTCGACTCCGGACGCAGGGTGAGGAAGTCCCAGAACATGTCGGGATCCTTCAGATGCGTCTGCGGATTGCGCTTCTGGGTGTGAATGAAGCTGGGGAACAGGATGGGGTCGCGGATGAAGAAGATGGGCGTGTTGTTGCCCACCAAATCCCAGACACCGTCCTCCGTGTAGAACTTGACGGCAAATCCACGAGGATCACGCGCCGTATCGGCAGATCCGCTCTCGCCGCCCACCGTGGAGAAGCGGATGGCCAGGGGAGTGCGCTTCTTCACCTTGTCGAACATCTTGGCGGCACAGTACTGCGAGATATCGTGGGTGACCTCAAAGTAACCGAAGGCACCGGCTCCCTTGGCATGGACCACACGCTCGGGAATCCTCTCGCGATCGAAGTGCGACATCTCATCGAGGAAGTTCACATCCTGGAGGAGAGCGGGTCCACGGGGACCCACGGTCATAATGGCATCCTTAATGCCAATGGGTGCGCCATGGCCAGTTGTGATGGCTCCTGGAGAGACCTGAAATTAGGAATATTGAAAGTTCTTTTAGTTATGATTTTTTTTATAGAAATTTATATAAAAATACAAGATTTGTGGCTTAAATCCTAAATAAAATCACTGTAAAATTAACTAGGATTCAAATTCACAAGCTAAATATTTCACTTTACTATTTCAGAAATAATAATAATTTATATTATTAAATTTTTTACTAAAATCTAATGATTATCTTTGAAGAAACTTCAAAAAATCACTAAAGTTCTTGATTTTTATATTTGAAAAATAAAAATAATCATTATTTCTACTTGATTACTTTTCATTTTAATTTAAAAGCATTTTGCCGGCTACGTTGCAAAGTGCAATTCTCTTCCATTTTTTGTTATATAATTTTACCAGTTCAAAGTGTCGCCTAATCTTATCAAAGCTCTTTGAGCGATAATTCTTTTTTTGGGCAGGCGGACTTTCATATTTCTTTTAAATAATCTATGGCACTGTCACGAACAAAAACATAAACATAAAGATTGCAGAGCTTTATCGCTTCGTAGGGGGTCACTTTGAAAGGTGTTTAGGTGCACAACAAATATTTGCATGGAATTCTAGTTAAGTGGAAATATAATTCCAGAAGCATATTATGGGATTTTAGGGAATTCTTAAACGAACAATAATGAAATTTAAGTTGTCAGTCCTTAAAAAAACTAATTAGATTTTAATATTAATTGATTGAAGCGTAAAATTAATTAACATTCTTGAAGTTTAGCCCCCTAAATTCCCTGGTTTTGTTAATAATAATCAATAACCTCTTTTTATAAAATAATAACAATAAATTATTAATTCCCAACGAAGCCAAATATCGCTGTCTGGTTGGAAATAACAATTAGCTTTGCTAAATATGTCCGTCATTTATCAACTGGAGATGTTTTTTGCATTATATCAAGTGTCTTTTTTCATATCATCATCATCTTCCTGTTTGTTTTCAATTAATTTCCCTGGAGACACACACCACACCCTCTTCCAAAGGCTTTAATCGCATATATTTCGCATGCAAGCCATTCACTGATTATAGAATTAACTCAAGTCAAGTCAGGAAAGTCAATTTGCAAAACTGTCACCGGCAAAAATGCACATTGTTTAGCTAATGTCATTGCGAAATTCTAATTTGAAAGCATTTCTAGAACACTCCGTGTTCTGTGTTGTGCACATATATTAAAGAGTGGTATGTAGTATATAGTGGTGCCATCTATCTACCATATATCTATCTACCTTATATCTATCTACCTTATATCTATCTACCATATATATACCTTTTATATCAAACTGAACCCCTTGGTGATGTGTCAAACATATAAATTAAGCTGCTGTTTATATTTCCCAACAAAGTCGTTTAGATGTCGTGAATTACTTGGGGAATTGTTTACTTTTAAGTTGTATTAAGTGCTTAAAGGTGGGTTATATATTTTACATGATCTTAGTTCGTAGAAAAAGGGATGACTAAAGGTTAACGTTATAATATTTTTAAAGAATTTAATAAGAAGTACAAAAGATGGGTATTAAAAATTGAGAAGATTACTGAATTCTAGAGGAATATTTAAGCCAGAGCACTCAAGTCTTCCTTTAATAGTGTTTTTCTGCTTTATTCTGGTATAATTCCCAGGTCCTAAGTATGCAGGAAGCTTTTTACACATATTTTAATAGATATATTCATATATTTAAATATATATATATTAAAAATTTAACAGATTACTGAATCCTAGAGGAATATTTAAGCCAGAGCACTCAAGGGCATCTTTAGTAGTGTTTTTTTTCCTACGTTTTTTGCTATAATTCCCAAGTGGGAAGTTAGTTTTAAGTCCTAAGTATACAGGAAGCTTTGTACGCATATTAGAATAGATATAATGTATAAAAGATAAATATACCTAAGATATATATACCTGTTATTTAAATGTAAGACTCTCCTCAATCAATGCCTTGCAAATCAGTAGCTAATTTTCGATTCAAAGCAGCTTTCAAGCTGCGTAATTATATCACCTGTTTTGTGAACTCTCCTTATAAATTCTTTATTTAATTCTTTATTTTTTCTCCTTATAAATTCTTTATTTTGTTCTTTATTTTTTCTCCTTATAAATTCTTTATTTTATTCTTTATTTTTTTCGTGACATTTGTATACAAGTCTTTTTATGGCTTATTATGTTATATACTCTTCTCTCTGCACTCTTGCCTTTCTACGTCTTTTTTTTTACTCCTGCCTCGATTTAATCAGTTTTGTTTGCACTTTGAGACAACAATATGGAGCCACTTTCAGAGGGGCAGAGATACGAGAAGTGAAGCAAAACCGGGAATGTTCGTGCGAATGGGAATGGAACTCGATTCACGCCCCAACAAGTCAATCTGGTTCGTATCGGGCCTCCAATATATGCATGCTATATGTGTGTATTCCCAGTGAAGAGCAAACTGTGATAAGAAAACCTCGTACGATCTGGGCAAAAAAAAAGAATAGAGTGCAAAACTTCACAGACTACTGAAAAAGTCTCTTTTTAATTGCAGCTTGTCAGCGAAGCGAACAAACAAAATGTTAATGAGGGGCAGGCTTAAAAGAGATCCCTATGCATCTGATAAATATTATAGGAGAGACGACGACATTGTCTACTTTAGATATCATTTATCACAAGAAACTGAGTCAGTTGAAGGGCAGAAAATAAAGACAGATGATTAATTCTGATATTACAATGAAGAATTTAAAGTGATGAGTTGTGAAATTAGACTTTTAAGGAGATTTTTTATGGATGAGATTTAAGAAAGCTGCGGAAGTAGCTTTTTATTTTAGGAAATTTCTTGTTTAAGAAGATTTTTTATAGAAAAGATTGAAGAAAGCTGCTAAAGTACCTTCTTATTTTAGGAAGATGCTTTAAATTATACGTTTAGCTATTTATTAAAGAAATATATTTAAAAAAAATGAATAGCTAAACATTTACAAATAAAAATATTTATATTTAAAATGATTAATAAGCTTCCTCAGCTTAAAAAATAGTTTAATCAGATTTAAAGTAGTTTTAAGCCATATTTTCACTAATTTTCGTAATTGTACCTCTTCAAGCAACTCATTTTACGACCTTCCCCAACATATTTAGTTTCAAAACTGTGCCATTTAAGAATTCTTTCCAAATTCTTGGTTAATCGAGTGAGGCTAGGTATATTTTTACGATTCTCCCACTATTTGTGGAAACAAAGAGCCCCAACTAAGTAGTTGCCATGATTTTATGCAGCGAAACAAAGGCAAACATTTAATTGCCTGATAGAATGCAGTTTTCACAGTTTCGTCATAGAAGGTCAAAATCGGCTAAAACAACACGAACCAAAAGCTGCAGTTTTGGCTCTCCTCTGTGGGTCACTTTGAAAAATAGTCTCACACACGGAGTGCTGTGTGTGTTTAACTAAGGATTGCATAACCAAATTGGAGAAAGAAAATTTGCGAAACGCATTTCCCTCCATCAAGTCTCCAAGAAAGGCTCGAACCCAAAAACGGGTTTCTTTAGCCGGGTTCGTTGTCTCGTGATCGACGCGCGGCAGCATTGCAACCAGTTTATGCAACATTGAGCCGGTCGCAGCAGCAAAGTCCATTGACTTCCCAGTGATTTTCCAACCACAAACAAGTCGTCTATATGCACTTACTATATATATATATATATATATAGAAAAAATAATTGTAATTGTTTGCTTTGTGGTATAATAAAGCAGCAGGCAGGGGCGTAACTTGGTAACTTTTTAATTGATTTCTTTGACTCATCCATTTAATGCGGTCATAATTTGGTTTACGTGAGATATATGTATATTATTTTGATATATAATTACATTATTCTTCATGGCAAAATTGAGTGTTCTTGAGTAGAATATTTCTTAATCGCCCTTTTTTACAGAACTAAAGTATTTCCCTTCAGGTGTTAATAATAAAGATAATTGCATTTCCTTTCCACAAATTAATAAAGATAATTGCTTCTTTGTTTACCTACTTATATATATAAAGATTACAAAACTAATTGCGATATAGAAATATATACTTTAATATTGGTTTTAAAAGTTCTTCCAAGGTTAATCCTAACTAAAGTTTATAACAAATGACTCTCAATTGTTGCTATACCGATTTTTCAACCAGAAAGTTATATATTACTGATAAATATAATCTATTTGGGCCAATTACTTAGCAGCAGGTTATTTGATGCTTATCAAAATGACTGACATATATGTAGCTCAGCTCTGAATATTTGAGTTTCATTTATCGATTAATGGCGTTCACGCAAATAGAGGGAAAACCAATAGAAAATGGCTAAGTAATGAATTTTATAAATAGAATTATTCTAGGTCCTTTGGGAAAGGTAATTGTACTATTTTGAACAATTTTAATATATTTTAAAGGAAAAGAAAATATTTTTTGTATTTAAAATAACAAACTGTAACTAATAACAACAAAAAATTAAATAAAATTTGTGAACTGTAATAAATCTTAGATGAAAATGTACAATAAATGTCTTAGATTCAAAATTATTATTTCTTTAAACAAAATGTATAAAGTTTTAGGATATAAAAAATATTATAAATATATTTTTTGTTAAATCCATTTGTACGATTTTCCAGTTTCTTATTATTAATCTTAAATTTTTCAAACAAAAAATCCACAAACTTTAAACAAAATAATAAATTTCAAATTAATTTCTTTGCATTCTTGTACAATTATTCCATTAAGACATTAATAATAACTCTGTTACAAATCTGCTCTGTACTTTGTGCACGATTATCCAATTTCTGATTATTACTCTTAAATTTTGCAATTAAAAATGCACAAATTTTAAACAAAATACATTTCAAAATAAATAAATAATAGAAATTTGCATTCTTTTACAATTAATCCATTAAAATATTAAAAATTGTCTCTTAAAACCCCGCAGTGTACTTTGTGCATGTTGCGAGCGTCACGACTTTTCAATTTCAAATCATTAAACGAACACAACAAATACCAGAAACAAAATGAGTTCGAAAAACGAAAGCGAACATTTAGCACGAAAGTGCAAACAAATACGAATAAATAAAATATAATGAAATGCAAGTAAAATGAAAATTGCAAAAGAGCAGCGAAAGAAAAGCACAAAAACAGAAGCCAAAGGTTAGCCAAAGGTTAGAGAGCGGAAGAAAGGGCCAAAACTAAGACCAAAACTTTGGATTAGGCCCTCCAAATCCACCGGTAATATTTAGTGGTAAACTGATAAGTCTTATCAGAATCAGTTCTGATAAGAGGCGTATAAATAAACAGGCAGAGAGCCGGAGAAAGAGAGAGGAAGAGAGAGAACAGAAAACAGAGAACGCGATAGCGACCGCTCTTGAACTTTGAACTGTTCGGTTTCGAAATGCACGATCTCGTTGGCTTTTTTGCATTTTTCAATTATTTACGATTATTTTGGATACAGAAAAGTACAGCATTGTAGACATCGCCCGCCTTTATTGTCTTGTTTTTTGTTTGTTTTTATTTTTAACAACGTTTCGTTGCTCCCGTCCGCCTCCTCCTCTTTGCCTTTCCATTACTTTTGGACCGGCACACACGCACAACACACACACACTGAAGACACCAACACACTCACCGTTTGGGAGTTTTTGTACTCAATCAACTGATTCGAAGCGGCATCGCGGTCAGCCATTTTAGCCAGTAATTTTGCGTCTATTTCTCGTGTTTAATAAACCAGAATTTTGATGTGTGTTCTGCGAGCAGGTTTTGTTCGCCCTTTGAGTTTTGAGAATTCTGTCAACAAGAGAATTGTTCGATTTGTTTATATACTGCAGACAGTGTTGGCAATTTAGCCTTTTCCCCGATTTGTAGGGTTGTTGATAAAATATCAATATATCGATATTTTTGCCAAATATCGAAATTGCGATATTTTTCAAAATATTTTGGATATTGTTTGGCCAAAGCTGCAAGGGTATAGCAAACCATTTGAAGAAGAATTCTTATAGATTAACAATTTACTTTTCCTAATTTAGTATTTAACATATTTTTTTTTTAATTTTTAAATTAACCCTCTAATTTTCTTTAAATGCATTTTTAAAAAATTGATTTAATACCTGCTTTTGAAAACGGTCATATCTAGCGATGAAATAGCTCAATTGGCAACGCTGGCTGCTTAATGTCGAGATTATTTATTATTATTGTTGTTTCGATATTTTGCATTTTACAGAAATGTTTTTTATTCATTCGAAAGAATGAATTGGATATTTTTTTTGCTTATTTTTATAAGTACATTAAATAATTTAGTACATCGAAATAATGCATTCAACTTAAGACATAACTATCAGGTGTTTCCTCAATTTCAGTTCATCTCTCTCATTTCAGCTGAGTTAATATGCTTAATAGATTCATCCATGGGTCATAACAAAACTTATTAAATACGACTCTAAGTGGTTCCTTCCAGAAGGGTCCACGTTTTTACACATAATCAAAAATATCAAGTATTCATTGAAGTCCAGGCGGCACCTTGGCTCACTGGCTTACCCGCCGGTGAGCCCTGCCAGATAGATGTCCATTGCTTTTTTGTTCAGATGCACAAACTGACGCCTCTTGGGAATGGGCTGAATGTTGGGCAAACGCGTGCCGTTCACCGCATTCAGGCTGAGGTTCGAGTTGGCATCGTCGTCGTCGCTGACATAGGATGAGTTTGATGCCGCTGCCGGTGGCGGTGGCGTCCGGTTTCTCTTGGCTGCCGCTGCAGCACTCGTGGTGGGTCTGTCGTCATTGGAGATGGAGGACTCTCGGGAGGAAACACTGGGCTGCTTTCTACGCATAGTCACCCCACCAGGATTTGGCACATTCGGATCAGAAGAGGTCTCCATGCGCTGGCTGCTGCTCACATCCGACATGCTGGTGCCAGAGGCCTCACGTCTCTGCTGGTGGGCTCGGGCATTAGCCATCTTTTGGCGGTATAACTTTATCAAATTATTATAGCAGACGAGGCACACGATGCATCCGAGGCGAAGTTCAGAGTTGATGAGCTTCGCAAACCGAAGCAAGTGCGGGTCCGTAATGCTGCGGTTCGGCTCCTTTAGAAGATGTGGCGCCATAGCGCATTTTTTTCGCGGACCCTGCGGCGGGTCCTGTGAGGATGGCGGCATCTCTGCAATTACTTCCCTTTAACTTTACTGTTGTTTTTAGTTTTTGCAGCTTACCTTTAATTTTCTTCACAAGTTTTTCCCGCGTATGGACGCCAGAGATGGGATAAGTTCGATGACTACACAAGAAATCAGTACAGAAACATCGATATGTTTGACGTCAAACGGAAAGTCTGGCAACGTTTCGGATCTTACGCCACTTTACATACCCGAGACCAGCGATGTGTTCATGAGGGTTTTAAATTAAATACGTTAATTATATAAATAAATAAAGTATAAATATACAATAATTTGTCTGCTAATGGATGGCTTTCCACTTGCAGTTGGGCAAAAAATATCGAAAAATAACTGATAAAACTATCGCAACTTCGATACTCGGGCACTCAACAAATCGCAAAATCTCGTTTATAAAAATATCGATCTATTGAAATTTTAACCTGTTTCTTTCGATAGTACATCGCTAGCAAAACAAAGACCATTTTCATTGTTCATACGTTCGTCTCGTCTTTTTATACAAAAATAAAATTAAAATTTCAAACATATACACATAATGTTTATAAATATAATGTAGTGCAACACATATATATGTACATATATAATAGCTAAATACCAAGTGCAATCCCCTAAAAACCAAAATAACTTCAAATGGCAATCTAATTTACGTAAAAACGAGACTACAAAAAAAAGAAACGGCGCGTGTGAAATTTTTTCAAAGCAAAGAGAAGTTGGAGCAACAAAAAAATAAAACCAAGAGAGAAAAGGCAAATACAACAACAACACATATATAAAGTAGGCCAACAACAACAGCAACAACGATAAAGAGAAGAAGCAAGCAAGCAAGCGGCAACAACACAGACGCAAGAAGCAGAAACCTTGTAATTGTGTCAATAAAAATGTTTTAAATTATATTTCCTTTGGGGAAATGTGCGAGGCTCGGTGTGTGTGAATGTGCGAGCGTGTGTGTGCGAGACAAGTGAAATTTTCTTTGTCTCCCTTTGCGGGGGAGGAATAAAGAGTCAAGAAATGAAGTTGCCTTGAAACAAAAAGAAAAAACCGGCCCCCTTAGCCCCCCAAAAAATAAAAAAAAAAATGGTATATGTATGCGTGTGTGTCTGACTCGTTGTCTGCTCGTCGATGTATGTGTGTGTGTGTGTGGCAATGAACGTTGAGCAACAACAATAATTGTGTATTTTGTTGGAATTTTTGCCTTATTTATTATTATATACGTACACACGATGTTTGCTTGCTTTTTCACCTATAAAAAAGAAACAAATATCAAAAATGATTAAATATAAAATGCCTGAAGTGTATTCCGTAGAGCACAGCTATGAAAATGTGCGGCCGAAAAATGAAAAGCAACAAAAACAGCGGCTTTAAGGCTGCTGGACAGGTTTCCCACGGCTAACAACAGCAACAACAACACCAACAATTAAGAGAAAAAGGAGCAACAAGACGAATCCGAAGAAGAAGAAGAAGCAGCAGCAATGCGTGAAACGCGAAAGCAAAGTGAAATTCATGACAACAACAACAACAACAGCGATAGCGTAGCGGCTAACAGAAACCGTTATTCAACAATTTCTTGAATAAAAAAATCATACAAGTGAAAGAAGGCACAAAAATACTGGTTTACACAAAAAATATATATATATATATAAAAAGAAAGAAAGAAAGCAAAGAAAAGAAAAGAGAGAAAAAGTTGCAGCACGAGAAATTTTGTACGTCGTGTCTCTCGCTCTCTACATATGTGTCTATGTGTGTGTGTGAGTGAAGTAAAGTGAAAAGCAATGCTGAAAGGAATTACAACAACAAAAGCCGCACCGAGTTTACAATAAATATAACAGTAAACGGATTTAAGGGCCACGCGTGGGAGGAAACCACAAAGAGGGGAAACATTTAATATTGGAACATCTCAAGGTGAGTTTTTTTCTATTTGTTTATCAAAAAACATAAGTTTCGTGTTCAAAATCAGGGCTTTAATTATGCTGTTGCCATGTTGTTGATACAAAAAAAAGTTTAACGAAGAGTGAGAGGGAGAGAGAGAGGAGGGCAACTGAGTTGTGTCTGCTTTTTTTTTTTGAGCATGCGAAACGGCTACAGGTGGCTTATTTACAGTTACTTTCTTGATAACAGCTGCTGTTGCTGCTGTTGTTCGCTCATCTTCGCTTTCTTTTCTTCTGCCCTTCTTCTTCTTCCTCTTCTTCTTGTCTTCACGCTTGTTCTTCTCACTTTAAGCTCTTTTTTTACAAGCTTCTCACGCTATCCAAAGAATTTTCGGGTTTTTATAATGCTTTTATTCGTAATCGCCATCAAATTAACGGTAAAAGCCGAACGAGAATGGATGAAACTGGAACTGCTTTGCATTTTCATTGATTATAAGGATGAGACTGTAATTAAGAGGTGATGATTTCATATGATAATGATTTTAATACGTGTAAAAGTAAACATAAATATTTATTTTGCTTTAGAAGGTTTTCTATAGTAAATCTTAATACTTGTTGAAATTTATAAACATAAGCTTAGTGTGACGCCTTGACGACTTTATTCACATGACGAATTGCCGCCTGTCATGGATGTAACAACAATTAATTGAATGTGTTTAATGACCTTAACATTCTACTGAATTCTTATTTTTAGCAACTCATATGTACATATGTATGTTATATGCACTCGTGCGATCCCAAATTCCTATGTTTGCCACATGGCTTGATCGAATAGTTGGAATACCCAGTTCTCCGGATTTACTAACCGCTTCATGTCACGTTTCTCTGTTCAATTTTGTTATCAGCTTGTAAAGCGATACTGGATGCGAACATATGTACATATGTATGTGTGTGTGTGTTGTGTATATTTATTCCTCTCTCTCTCTCTCTGGAAATAGTCCAACCGATTCATAAATTACTCAACGCAAACCAAACAGAACATGGAAAGCAAAGGGAGAATTAACAAACATGTAACAAGTGCACAAAGTAATACAGTCTAACATATATAATAAGATAATACTTTTTAACATCTATTATTTCAACTTAGTTACCGCTGGAATGTAAATGATTTATTATGTTTCTGAAACATGAATTACTAGAAAACAAGAAAGGAAGCTAACTTCGGCAAACCGAAGTTTGTATACCCTTGCAGCTTA
>JAEIHY010003721.1:0-10866 GCA_018904565.1 Drosophila tsacasi
TATCTCTACTAGAAGTATTTTTGGCCGCCCGCTCCATACAAGACCGACCACTGTGCGATGTTGGCTCTCCAGTTGAGAAGAGGATCGAAATGCAGCGCAGAAATGCACCGCAATTGACACTCGAATGCATTTCTAATTGTTGTTTTATTATTTTGCCAAATTAGCACGTCGTTGAGTGGAGGAAAAAGCAGGGAGAGGAGCGCACAAGATAAAGTGAGAGGAGCACTTCAAAGGCCCTTCTGGGGCTGAACCGTGCTAATGTGCCGCTATAGGGCGATCGGTCTGGGTAGATATCTGGCATAAATCATAAAATAAATGCCAGAAAAAAGTAAAAACCATTTTCACTCTGGGCAAATGCAAATAGAAACGAGACAGAGCCGGAGAAGTTTTCCGTAAATGTAAAAGAAACATTTTTGGGAAGCGCCAAGCTGCCAAGTGGGTGGCAACTGAATTAATTTCGGTTTTCCCCCCATCTTCTTCTCCCGGGCGCTGCTTTCATCAATTTTATTATTTTTCTTCTTTTGGGTTTTATGTTTGCGTGTCGAGCTGAGAGAGACGCAAAATAAATAAAAACTTTAAGTACTTTTTCGAAATTTGTTGTTGTGTAATCTTAAGTAGTGCGGCGTGCACACTCATAAACACTCACACTGATTCACCAAAGCACTCGCACGAACACTCACACTTGGAGTCCCAACAGTCAGTCGCGTTTGTATGTTGACATATTAATGCAATTAGTTTTTGGGTCGGGCGGTGCGCTAATTTTATAGTTCTTCCCTCATATTTATTAAAACTCATGTGCACTTCTGGCTTCAAGGGGGCAGTGGGAATAGGTGGAGAGTTGCAGCTGTTATTGGCAGTATCGATCTTGAAAATTATATAAAAAATATGCGATATTCTAGAACAGTTTTTAAATCGATGCATTGCAATCCTTATTTTTAAGGCACTCCCTAAAAGAAAATAGTCTCTCACACAACGTATTACCCACACATTTTTTTATGAAATTATTAACGCTAAAGTTTCAATATTGCGCGGCCATAACATATACTTCACGTTGGTTGGGGGATCACCCACTGGAAAAATCAACCTTTGGCCATTGTTGCCACGCAAACACAATTTACACAACTCTCAATGGCAATTATCCTGCGCAGTTTGTTATTCCTTAATTATGAACCCCCGACAGCGGCGGCCGTGCTAAACCAAATTACATGGATCGCAACAAAGGAACGGACCCAATTCGGTGCCATAATTTATGGGATGTACGCTCTAAAAAAAAGAACTGGGAATAGAGAAATGGGACACTATGCCAACCCATTTCCGCAATGCTGCGCAGAAGGCTAATCAACATGAAACAACCCCCGGAAAATGATGCTAAAAAACTGAAAGAACCACCCGTGGCTATTTCGGAACTCCGCATCCCGAGCTGTAATCCCAGCTGTAATTTTGACGCTGATCCCGCAACTCTTAAATCATGTTTCTATTTATGTTGTCGCAAGAGATTTGCGTGTTTCTCCTCGCTTCCCCATATATCTGTAATGAAATTCCCTCCAAGAAACTTGAATAGTTTTGAGCCGAGCTTGGAGAGGTGTTGGTAAGCCGGCTTAAGGATAATACCAGGCGTTACTTTTGGCACCCTCTGGCGGAACTGGTTCTCAAGGGCGGTTTTGTTTTTTGTTCTTTTTAATGGAAGCCACCCGATTTCCTTCCCGATCGATCATCCATTTTAATTAGCAACAGCGTGTCGATAGCATTCACAAACTATCAATTTCACTTACCCTTCCCTGTAGCGTCTTCGGCTATTTACATAAGTTCGGATCACACGTGACGAATCCTGAAGTGCCTTTCCCAGTCCTGGTCTCGCAAAGGGGGCGTGTCCCTGGTTGAGAGGACACTTCGATATGGTTTTGTCACTGCCGCTGATGGACACACACTCCGCTTTCCAATCGAGATCCTGCGACAGCTGCACAAGTAGGTGGCCTGCAATTGATAAATGTAAAAGTGCTACATATGGTTAACCCAGAACTTGAGAGTTCCTTTGGGAATTTATATCCACTTAATGGATTATTTGTGCTTGGTGATTAAGTAACTGTGGGAAAGAGCAATAATATAGAGTTCATAGATATCACTCTTAAAGTTTGGATAACATAAGGCTATTAAAAAATGATAAGATTTATTAGTCTGCTTAAATTAACATTCTTAACTCTTCTTATTTATAAATTAAAATTTTAGGTTGAAATTAATTTGAAATTTTTGCACATATTATTATTTTCCATTTACTTATAATTTAAAACCAATTTGTTGACATAACTTGGTTTTATATTTCCATTGAAACTAGCTACTCATGCTCCTTAAAGTATTTCTCCGTAATGTTACTCATTTTGTATTAAAACGTCACAAATATCCCCCTTGACCTATCTTAGAAGATGAATTCTCCATAAAGCCTATTTCAATCATCGGCTCCATTGATGATGATTCATCGCTCGCCGCTGGATGCACTCGAAAAAACTCTGAAAGGCACTCCACAGGATTAACCTCTTCCATGACATCACGTCGCGTTGTTCCCGATGATGAGTTTCAATTTTGAGCTGGGTTGGGCCTGAAGATCGATTCTGAATAATTATTGAACACATTGTTATTCACTCTAAAGACTTTTCAATTAATGTGTTCCAGGTTCTTTTTGTCTCGCTTTTTTGTAACTTTTTGAGGCTAACCAAATGCCGTTTTGTTTATCATGGTCTTGGCCTGGCTTGGTGCCCTGCAGTTTGGTTTGCCGCCGCCGCCGTTACTGCTGCTGCTGCTGTCTCTGTTATTGCATTTTGTAAAGTAAACATTAAACATGCCAAGTGCTGCTGTCGCCCGTTTGCCACCCACAAATTACACACATATATGGATACAGTGGGGCAGGGAGGGTGCGGCACACACAGCTGCACATTATGCAAATATTTACTTTGCGTTGATGAGGCTGATGAACAGGACACCGATGACGACGGTCCATTGATGAAGCCACTCGTCGTCGTGGCCCGTTGGCAAAAAATAAAAGGCCGAAGCGAAAGGAAATAAAGCCAGGGCGAGATCGAGACGGGTGGTGAATTGAATGGCAAAAAGTGCTGCACAAATAATGTCATACGGCTGCCTCATTTGCTTTAACCCACCAACTGCCACCCACTCCTTGGCAGCATTGCCAGCCGCCACCCCATAAGGAAAACCCCTTGGCAACCTGCTGCTTCAGCTGAGAAGTTCCTGCTGTATGCGTTTTATCCTTTGGTGAAATACTCTCTTATAAGGGGGAATATTAGCGAGATACTTCTTAAGTGCAGGAGTTATTTCAGAGATCATTTAATAATTGAATGACTATAAACAAGAGAAATTAAAATTCCAAGTAAATAGTAAACAATTTTATAATAAAGAAAATAAAAATAGAAGGTAACCTAATTACTTATAAATTACCATATAAATAACATCCTCTTATTATCTGTTATATATTTTTAAAGGGTATTTCCAGGGTCCAAATCCTGTGATTTTCCACTTGTTTGCCCTGAGAGCTGAGGCTGGGTTTCTCAAACTGCTGTTAGCATAAATTTCAAAATTAAAATCGCAACGAGGCGACATATGTAGGCAGGCGCACAGGGGGCGTGGTTGAAGGGGTGGTGGTCCTGCCCTTTCGAGAGGGGATGGCACTGGCAGGGGGTTAGAGTGGGAGGAGTTGCAGTGCTGTGCGTTCACTTTCGAAAAGTAATTATTTCAAGCAAAAGCAAGGCGCCAGGGGTTTTGTTTAGCCCTTCTTTTCTGCTCAGTTTTTTTGTTTTCCATTTCTATTTCGCAGCTGTCACTTCGGTTTGTCATTTTGCTGGAATTAGCTTAGTTTCCCCCTTCTCTGGGCTTCAATTTTTCACATTTCTCACCTTATCCAGTTGGCTTGTTTACATGGACAATAATTATAAAATTTACGTTTCATTGTAATTGTTGAAATAAATCAATGTCAATGCAATCCATCTCGCTCCAACCCTCTCCCTCGAGGAGTTCTCCCCTGGAAAACCCTCAGGGGGTGGCTCCTGCCAGCGTTTTTGTTTCGATTTAATTGCTTGTTAAAGTTGAATTGTGCTGCGATTGCACGTTGCACGTTGCACTTTGAATGCTGCACATTGCCGGGACTTAATGATGCAGGAATTTGCTGACTTTGCCGGAACAAATCAGTGGAGTGGAAAGAGGGGTGGCAGCTTCCTTCTTTTCGAATGCTACGAAATCAACTTTGACTTTGGACCGAGTTTTTCGCAGACAATTTGCTGGCGGCATATGAGGACAACAAATTACAGAAATCATTCGAAGAAAAATCCCCATTCAAATATTGTGCTTTTCCTTCTTTTTTTCGGCGAAAACATTTTTGCATTCCACTCGGACAAAAGCAGCCGAAATGGGGCTTCATTAAATGTTGGACTCGAGCCGAGAGCAAGTCCAAATTGCACTCCGAAAAATGATGATATCCGCCTCTTCCCTTCTATTTATATATGTGCGGTGTTGCACCCGATTCCAACTCCTGCCGATTGTAAAATGTTTGCCATCGTTTGGCCAGGCCAAAAAAAGGGGAAGGGACAGACATTTGAAGTATTAAATAATTTGGCGCCATTGTGTTCACACCACAGCCAACAAGCCAACAGTGGAAATCCTGCCATGTTTGAGTGCATTCATGGGTTTGTGTGTTTTCAAATTATTTCTTCATTTTCTGCACAAATATGCACAAATAAAAAACAAGCAGCACAAGTCAGGAGGAGGAAAAGGCGGAGCAGAAAGCGGAAAATGGCACAGGGCATGGTCGGTTTGGCTTCCGTGCGATCCTTAGCATAGATATAGATTTTCTGTAATATTTGCAGGGTACTTAGGTGAGGGAATGGTGTATGAAAAATGATTTTGAATGTTATAAAAATAATTATTATATTTAATTGAAAAACAAATTTAATGCGATTAAATTTAAATTTGAATTTAAATATGATTATTTGCCAAAACAATGTAACATTTTGTAATTGATATAATTACATATTTTATCTTTTTTACTTTGTTTACATATTGTTTCTAAGAAGACAAATCTGTGTCCCTATTATCAAGGAGGCATACAATAAACTGAATCGGATTGGACTCTTACTTTGTTATACTGAAAACAGAATATTTCGTTTATTATGTATATTTACGTTTTATAATATAAATATATAGTCTTGTAAGTGAAAAAATCCTTTTTGGATTCTTTTACCTAGCTTGCATTTTGCATTAAAAAAAGAAGAAACTGAAAAATGTTAAAAGGTTTTAAGTACTAACTCCCAAACTAAAGAATATTGGCGCTTCGTCTATTGACTGACTTGCGGTTGTTTTTCTTTAGTTTTTCAGTGTTTTCCGTTGTCATTATGTAGTTGTCTGCATTATTTGCCGTTTGATTCTTACAATTTCTGAACCATGTCTGGATGTTTGCATGCGATGACAAAAGGATGGGGAAAGTAATGATGCTGCTGCCAAGCTCCTTTGGCATGTTTTTATTTCTAGCTTGCATTCAGCTCGGTTCGGCTCAGATCCCATCCCATTTGGGCCCTTGTCGTCTAGAATAAACAACGTAATTGCGAGTTTGTGTGGGCGACACAACAGCCACATTCACATCAGCATCAACTAGAACACCAGCAACACGACAAACTGCAACTGCTGGCAGCGCCGCAGGAAGATGAAAAATACATCTAAGCTGGCGACAAATAATCCCAAATGGGAAATGGAAATTCTCTTAGCCAGTGATGCTGGAGACACCAAAGATGCCCATTTAACCAGGCGGTCCATCCTCTGCATCTATCATAAATGTCAGCTGCTTTACGATCGGTTGCCCTTTGACTGTTGCTGGTGAGGCGCTTCAAAAGAAGGCCGGAAAGGCCTGATGCATGCAACTTATACAAACACACTGGGAACCACAGCGAGCAGGCGACTGCGGCACACACAGCACGCATACAACAATAAAATTTATAGCATGCCGTGTATTAAACGGCACGCGGCTCATTCCCGGAACACATGTTGCATCTCCTCCGAGCAGCCATCGAATGTTTGCAGGGGGGACCGAAAAAAGGGGGAACTCATAGGCACAGTGGGTCAAAAACTCTGCCAGGATTGCAGGTCTTAATTACTCCATATCATATTTATATCTATCTATCTGAAAATAAATTAATGAAAATGTAAAACATAATCAAAGGATTTTTAAGGTTAATAATTAAACTGCTACCAATTTTATATAAACTTATTTATAGTTTTCTTTTAACCCAGAAAGTATTCCCGTTGTACGACACTTTTACTCTGTAAGTATTTTAACAATTTAACAATTTAATCAACTCCCTGATGATCTCTGAGCACTGTAGCCAGGCCTTTGTATGACATGTAGCCAGCTTTGTTTACTTCATAATTTGTTTTTGCGTTGTTGTTTTCATCTTTTCAGTTTCGACCGCAGAAAAACCTTTCATTTTTTCCAGCTTATTTTTTGTCTTTTAGTTGGCACCGCTCGTTTTACGAGCCTATCTGCCAGATTGCTGTTTGCTCTCCGCCGCCGTTTGGGTCACATTTTATTTTCGCTATTCTTCTTCCGCCGGCATCGCCTGTCATTTCCACCAAAATGGGAAAAAATAAACATTGTTTTTTCTGCCTTGGTTGGGCAATTAAACTGCAGTTTGGTTGTTAAACATTTATGCCATGCTCTCGACGCTCGACTCTTTGACTTGTCTTGACTCTCGGGCTGAGTGATTTGTTTTATGTAGTCGTGTGTAAGTGGGCGGACTGCGGTGCTGGGGCGTGGCCAGAGTGAAAAGAAATAAATTTGTTGTACGGCGACCAGTGATCAAGTTGTCAGCATTTTACCCTCCATTATCCGCCACTCGAAAAGTTGAAAATAGCATGTACAAATTCCATTAGAATTGTTTGCAAATTTCATTTGAAACCAGGCGGCTTCTGTTCGGCGCCGTGTGTGTGTGTGGGGTGGAAAACGAAGGGAAAAGGTAATAGACAGCTGGCCACCATAACGGACATCCGGCTAATGCGATCCTATTCCATTTCTGGTTCCGGAATACGCTTGCGCACCATTTTCGCAAAATCTCGCACTCGAGTGCGTCGCAGTGCGAAGTGCTCAAAAATTTTCCCAAAATGAACTGTGAAAACTCGGTGCGTTATTGCATGTCCAGTGCCCCTATTTCACATGGGTCAGCGGCTGGTCCCCTTCCCGGGGATTACACGAAATAATGGCGCATAAATCCGGCAACGGGAATGGCAGTGGCAAATGCAATTCAATGGCCACTGATTGCCTGGTTTCCACGGTGTTGGCCGGCAAAAGGGTCCGCCGAGAGTCCTTGTGAAAAGTGGCGGAGGGGGTGGAATCGACTGGGGTGGAGTGGCCAGGGGATGACAATGGGAATGGTGCTCTAGGTGATCATGGATGCGTAATTGTTTATTGGTTTTGCGTTAAGAATTTGTTGTGAGGAAAACTGAGATTGTTTTTCACAATATGGGTCGAGAGGGTATGCGGTAAAAAGTGTTGCGGAATATATGGGTCGATTTAGGGGGAAAGAAAATTACAGAAAGTTTGCTGATTTAAAGGATACAAATTTGATATAATTTATGATATACATTTAGTAATTATAATTATATTTAAATAATCCACTAAACACCTTATATATTTAATATTTGTTACTTACGAACATTGTTCATTAGAATTATGAATTCTATTAATTAGTGAAATATCAACAATCCCTTCAAAGCCTAGCCTAAACTCGAACTCAACACATTTTATTAAAGTCCTTTAACATAAATCAGAGGCCGGCATAAGTTTCCCGACTGAGTGCCACTGCAGCAGGCTAATTTGTGATTTTAATTTAGTTTATTGCCGCATAGACAGTGCAGAGATGCCAAGAAAAAACTGGAATAGGAAAAGCGAAAAGCCTTCGAAATAATGGAGGACGAGTAGTAGCCGCAGACAGGCTATGGCTTTGGCAGACATTTTTTCCTTTTTATGCGCTTGCCAGGAAAGTGCGGCAGCTGCTTTGAAGAGGCGCAGGCTAACCCTCTAACCCCGAGTCTTCCCGTATCTCTCCCCTGTCGAGCAAGCGAATATTTTAGAAATTCAAGAGGTTGCCGCATGTTGCAAAATGTCGCACTCTCGCAGTTGCCAAGGTCGCGTGCGGCACGTGATGGGAAAAAGGAGCGCACACGTCGATCGGATCACAACATAATCCGGCCCTGAACCTGGGTTATCACTTTGGTAAATACGAGTATCTCCGGCTCCCTCTCGGGATCGAATATCAATCAATTGGCTGCCAGCGACATTCGAGACTGTGACTGTGTGTCACAGCTCTAATCACCCAAAAGATGCTCAACACATTTTGCAAATTGCTTTCAGTTCTCAAATTGTGGGAATCGAACAGGGGACTGGATTCATTCGGGGGTTACTTGAAGTGCGGGCCTTTAAATCGAATGTGGAAAAAGTACAATTACAATCTTCATTTCTCTTTGTTCTACACCCAGACTTGTGAAGGTTATCAGCTGGGACGTCGCTCTCGTTGCGATAAGAACTGCAGCTCAAAAAGTAAAATAGAAAAAAACTAAGCCACATATTCTTTCGAAATGTTTAGCGGCTCATGTTTCAACTCGAGCCAGAAATCTAGCATCAAATTCCAATTGATTAACCATTAAATGCTCGAAAAAAAAAACTTAAGTACATACAAAGAGTGGCTAATGTTGATAAAAGCTTGGAAAAAAAATGTTTTTTATAATAAATGTATTAAAATAAATGAAAATGTTTCTTTTTTTTCTATCATAAACATGAATTTTTATGTATTTTATTGATGGTAATTACATATATAATATATACAATCAGCCTATCGTAAGCTGATTTTAAAGTCTACATGAATACGTATATTTTTCCCCCTGCGCACTACCAAGTAAGTCGAATGTCATTATTTTTTCTATAGTCATAATCTGCCGTATAATTCCAATACTTGCCATATATTCTATACGAATATTTAAAGTGAGCAATGATTAAATCCATTTCAGTAAAGAGAACCGAGTCGGAAACAACATTTACTGTACTGCTGGGAATAAAAATGTTACAAAAATATATACTTCTCCTGGAAATTATGGCGATCTCACTCGGAAGTTTCTGTTCGTGTCAAGATATAAATGGCGAGAATGTAATTAAGACAATCGAGAACTTCAATCAACAAATCAAAGCCAAGGAGCTGGAATTGCAAATACTTCATTCGAGATTCGAAGCCTTTCTAAAAGAGTTGAGCGAAAACATAGTAAACGAAGTGAGAACTAATGTGGATAATTTCACTGAAGTGAAAAAGGAGGTGGCTCGCCTAAGGGTCAGTCTCGGACATAAAGAGGAAAGTCTTCGGACCTGTGAAACAAATCTTGGACGTGATCGGGAGGATGAATTAAAGCGAAAAAGCGTTCGAGAAAATATCTCGTCTTTTTGGAGCCAAATAATTGAAATGAAGAAACAAGACGGAAAAAACTCATCCAATTGGGAAATAGTTAAACAAATACCTCAGCAATTAACACAATTTTTCACTGAAAATTAAAAATGTTTAAATAATAATAAATAAAGAATTCTATAGTTTCCTTAAAAAAAAAAAACAAGTTTTATTTTTTAAAACATTGGTAACTAGAAAAGATGTCTAAAAGAATTGTTGTATAAATACATATTGTTAAACAAATTTTTCAAAAATATATACTTATTTTGGAACTTTTAGTGATCTTTCACGAAACTACCTGTTAGATAAAAGATAAAGAAGACTAGAATTGGAAAATCTGGAAAAAAACATTGGAGCATTTTTATAAAAATTTACCGAAAATAATTTCAATGAAGTGAGATAGATAGATATTGTAATATTTAATATAATTTAGGTGAAATCCAACCAGAGAAGGGTCTTCTACAATGCGGATTTAGGAAAGTCTCCGGACCTGAACAGAAAATCTCGGAAAGTAAGAATTAAAGCATATATGTATATAAAGTATTATATAAATAAAGTATTAATCTAGTCAGGATACTAACAATACAAAAAGAAACTGGGTCTATAAATAATAAAAATAACAATAAGCCAAAAAAAATTAAAGCATTTTAAGATAAATTTCTAAACCCTCTTTTTTCATTTGATTAAGATGGATTGCTTTTGAATTATATAAATAAATTCAAGGCTAGAGAAAATGCGGCGTCCCGAAGATAGCCTTTTTTTCTTGTTTTGTATAGGATCGGACCATCGTAAGCTGATTATCAATTCTACGTGATCTGCCGTATACTTTGGTATATATTCGATGCAAATTTAAAATGAGCTATGATTAAATCCATTTCAGTGTTGTGAGGAGCCATCCGGAACCTCACAAATAAAAATAAGATGTAAATAATAGGCAAATGCCAGGAGCCCGGCATTGTAGCCATAGACCTTTTTGGCAAATGCTAGTACAGGATAAAACCATCTTCACCCGGTGGCTGACAACCTCCATCTCAAGTCATACAAGACCCTTGTCCCATATATTAATAAATTTTTCTGTAAAGAGATCTTGGCGTGACTGAGCTTCACTCCAGCCTGAGAACTACTTTGCAGTATAGAGAACCGAGTCGTCAACTACATTTACTGCTGGCAATAAAAAATATTAACTTCTTTTGGAAATTCTGGCGAACTCACTCGGAAGTTTCTGTTCGTGTGAAGATATTAATGGCGAGAATGTAATTAAGACAATCGAAAATGATTATGAATAAATTCAGAAACCTTCAAAACTAAGGGACTAGTTTGCGTAGAAAATGACAGACGGACAGGGCTAGATCGACTCGGCTGTTGATGCTGATCAAGAATATATATACTT
>JAEIHY010003732.1:0-44517 GCA_018904565.1 Drosophila tsacasi
AGAAAAAAAAAAAAAAAACAATTAAATCACTTGCCACTGTCAATGAACGATACACTGCGATCCGGTCCGATTTGTTCAGTTTGAAAGGGGTTATTCGAAATGGGAATTCTTTCCGGTTGTCGTAGGACAGGGTGCAGCTGGCTTTATAAATATGCATGAGCAGTGAGCAAGTGTGTGCCGCAATCTATGTCACATGCAAAACAAAGTCCTCGAAATCGGATACATTCGAGTTGTTGTGAGTGGAGAATTTTTGCACAAAATCTACTCGTTGAAACCTGGATTCTTTGCAGCTAAAAAGATTTATTTGGAGTGGAATAAGTTTAATGGAAAAAAAATATAACAAATATCAATGAAAAGAGCTAGATTTGTACACAATAATTTATTTATAAGAAATGCTGATTTCTTCTAAGAAATAGAAGCTTAAAATATTTTGTATTCCTCTTTTAAATCCATTTAGAGTTTTCTTTATTCTTTGAAAATTTTTCAATTACAAATTCTTGGATTTTTATAGATCTCGTATCTATTTCCACTGCATTTTCCTATCCCAGTCCCCTTAAACTGTCCAGGGTGCGGCTTCCGACCTTTGCCGCTAAAGTTGGCTTGACTTCTCTAGTCTTCAGGCGAGTGTCTTTCAACCTATCCAAATCCAAATCGGGATACTCGTATACGGTATATTGGGCTAGCAGGAGCGGCAGGATCAGGATCAAACAAAGTGTAGCGAAAAGCCGTTTCATCTTGCGACAATTGAGAGACTAAAGTAACTGGCAATCGAACTCCGAATCGGCCTTATATACACCGCGGCAATACTCACGGACAAAAGCACAACTGCCTGGCCAGCTTTACTGTGGCATTTAAATGGAAATTCAAAAGGCGGAGTGGATTTCCGGCGGGCAATTAAGAAAATTTGCCAAGACAACAAAATGTGGCTGTGGCTGGTAATAGCCAGCAACGACTACATAATAGATTGTAAATATTTGACACCTGCCGCCACCCACTTAACCCCAACCCCGTCGAGCTGTGGCCTTAATCCAAACCCAAAACAATGCCAACCATTTACTCCGCTTAAACTTCTACCCTCCAAGTTCGTCCAATTACTTTTTGCACGATTTGATTTTACATTTAACGATTTTTCGCACTTAATTAGAAGCCAGTGTCGATGTCAGTCGCAGGCAGCTAAGGCAGGCAAGGCAAGGGGTTGCCATGATTTGATTAAATGTGAAGATGAATTTTAATTAAAATCCTCCCCAAGCCATTGGCTTCCTTTCTCCCCCCACTTTTGTATTTTGCGGCCAAGTTTTTGACACTCAACACTTTTCCCCGGCACAGCACCACCAACCCCTTCTTGTTCTAATAGAGCAATAAAAGCCGCAAGTTCATGCCGGGCTTAGTCATCGTAATTTATGCAAAATGAAAATTAAAGATCCACAGCGTAAAAGTTTTAAATGCAAATGACAGACCAACGAATTCCCAAGAACTACTTACAAGCAATTTGCCCAAAAAATGCAGTCTGTTTTGCTCATCAATTTCAATTAATGTTTATCGAAGACTCTGACTGTGATCCATTCCCTTGATATTAGCGAATAGTTTTCCATAATTTTCCCTTTAAATGGTCTACGTGACAAACAATGACGCTTTGTCCAGGCACAAATAAAAGCCAGCTGGAAGATTTCAGCTAAAGTTATTTGGAAAACCGAAAAAGTAAACACAAAGGAAAACAAATACAAGCCAGAAAACGCATATATAGCCATACAGATAATTGTTTTTGTTTTTGGCAGTCACATGCAGTCCACAAAAAAAACTTAAAGTACGGCAAGTAAATTTCGGGCAACAGGTCGAATACTTTATGCGCTTTGTTCGGTATTTTTTTAAATTAATATATAAGGAAATTGAGAATGCATTTAAATATGTAAATACTAATTTGGAAAAAAAGAAAGCAACATTTTAAATTTAAACAACCAGCAAAAACTCATTTTATAAATGGAAATTTATCCGAAAGCTAATTTTAAAGTAAATATTAAAACTTGCTGTGTTTAATTTAACTAAAATAAAATTTTTAATGAACTGAGTTATACATTTAATTTATACAATTTATATTTTTTTTATAATTACAAACGTAAGTTCAATATTTCATGTATTTTTACTCCCTCTTTGACTTAAAATTTATTTATTGATAATAATAGTAGATTTACTATCAATAAATTAGTATTATTATCAATAAATAAATTTTAAGTCAAAGAGGGAGTAAAAAGGTTTAAAAAATTGCACTCTATTTTATATTATTAGCTACAATTCAAAAATACCAAGCACTTAGTTAGTGCTATTTAATATAATAAAAATATTATTTTTAATAGAATTTAAAGTATCTAACAAATGTACCCTCCCAGCCCTAGAGAATGTGCCAACTTTTCCACAAATTCGGCTTAGAGAAGGGGCCTGCACTGGCTGGCTGTCGCTTCCAATGGCCCATTCAAAATTACGAGCCAACAGTTTCCGCAGTGTTTTTTGTCATTTCCATGCGCTCATTGTCAGTTTTAAGTAAGCAACTTCCGCGTTGTTGTAGCTCCACTGTGCTGGCTGTTGTTGTTGTGGCAGCAGCCAAAAGTTTTGTGACCAAAAGTCTGCCTACAAATGCAGACAAATATGGAAAAACTCATGAAATGCAATAAATTTTCAAATATATTTTGTGTGCACGCGGCAGCAGAGTTTTTCATTTGTCTGTTTTTCTTTTTGATTTTCGTTTTTTATCTCTCATTTTCATGCAGTTTTATCTTTTTTTTGTTAGTTTGATTGTTTGGTTCTGTGCCCCGCGTATGGATTTTCATTGTTTTAAACTAGTAACTTTTTCTTGGTGCAATGCACAGAACAGAACTGATAAAGCCACGTTTTGCAAACCATTCAAAGGCCGAAACAGAAGCAGAAATCAGAAAACAAAAAAAAAATAAAAATAGGGAAATAAAAAAAAATAAAAAAAGATAGGAACAGTGACTGGCGCGTGCTTCAGAAATTGACAAAGTCTTAGGCCGAGAGTATAAATCAAATGTCTGTTGCGTAAAGTCAGAAGACCGAATTTATGAGTAGCTTCGAAAAGCAAAGCCAAAAATAACAGATATCTGCAAAGCAATGAAAAATATACATTTGATTTAAAACTGAGTTCAATTGCGCATTTCCAAAAAGGGAATTTTTATGGGATTTTCGGAAGAGTGCTTCTCTATTAATTTAAGCTTAGAATACTCCGGATTACCTTATTACATCAATAATAAGTATAAGATTAATACTTGTTAGTGCTTAGGATTGGTTACTTCATACTTAATTATTATTACTTTATTATTATTCTTTTTCTCTCTAGCAGGTAATATTTGTTTCCTATATCTCAAAATGTATTAAAAAATATAGCTAATATTCTGCATTTTTAGTTTTTCTTACGAATATATTTAAAAATTATGTAAAATTAGTATTACTCTTTACTTTCGTACTAATTTGCATTTTAATATTATTAATTTAATTTATATATTTACATTTTATTATATTTATTAAAAAATATCTTACAAAACAATCAAAAAGTTCGTAATGAATACATTTTCGTGGGATATAATGTGAAATTTTTTAATGAACTTATTTCTACGCTCTTATTGTTCTAAGTAATAAATTTTTGGATATACTGATTAAATTGAAATACTTTAACCTTTACGCAACATTTGCTTTTCAAGAAACCCCAATCATAAATGGAATTTTTCTACTAACCATTAACGTCATGGGTAGACATGACTTTACCGAGTGAAAACACTTTTACCATAGTATACTATAGTATACGAACTTGGCTGTCACCCTTTCTCTGTCACCCCTTGTAAATTTTGAGAGATTTTCCCCAGAATTGCCCCATCACCCGCCGAAGACACATCATCAAATCAAATCAAATCAAGGAAAATCACAGAATATAGAACCTACCGAACATCGCCCAATCTGGCACTGATAAAAGATAACCATTCCATTTCGATCGACTTCTGTGAGGAACGGCGATAAGTGGACGCAGTGGCAGTTGGCTTGGATGAGTGGCCTACCGTTTGGCTATAAAACCTGGCAACTGTTGGCTGTGGGCCCCAATAGAAGCCCTGAGCCGGAGCACTGCGGATCGGATCGGAGCTAACTAGAACTGGGAAAACCTCAAAATGCTGAAGCAACTTGCACTGGTGCTGCTTCTTTGCGGCGTGGCTTTGGCCAAAGTGAGCTACGATGGGTGAGTTTTCCAAAAAAAGGAAAAGCATCTGGATCAATATTAATAGCATTTCTAACAGAATTTTCTAAATGATGTTTGTATTGTCTTCTGCAGCTACAAGATCTATGACGTGACGGCTCACAGTCTCTTGGAGAAGCAGCTATTGTTGCGCTTGGCCTCGAACGAGGCGTACGACTTCTTCGATTTGCCCCGCACCCTGGACGCACCTAGCCGCGTGATGGTAAAGCCCGAGGATCAGGAGGATTTCGAAGTTCTTTTGATGTCATACAACATGGACTTCACGGTTGTGGATAACAATCTGGGCGACACCCTGCGCGCAACGAGGGAAGAGAACCAGAACAACCGACTGATGAGCATGCGCTCCACCGGACGCAGTATCAGCTTCACCAACTTCCACCGCCATGCCGAGATCAATGCCTATTTGGATGAGCTGGCCATCGCCTATCCCAGCCGCGTTAAGGTCGAAGTCGCTGGCAAGTCGTACGAGAAGCGTGACATCAAGACCATCACCATCACGAATGGCGATGGCAGGACCGGCAAGAATGTGATTTTCCTGGATGCCGGCATCCACGCCCGCGAGTGGATTGCCCATGCCGGAGCCCTATATGTCATCCATCAGCTGGCTGAGAACTTTGCCGCCAACTCGGATCTGCTGAAGGACTTCGACTGGGTCATCCTGCCAGTGGTGAATCCCGATGGTTATGAGTACACCCACACGAACACTCGCTTGTGGCGCAAGACCCGCAAGCCGATCAGCGCCTTATGCTACGGTACCGATGCCAACCGCAACTTCGACTTCCACTGGGGTGAGGTGGGCGCCTCCAGCAACTCCTGCGCCGATACCTTCAAGGGCGAGACCGCCTTCTCCGAGCCGGAGACGCAGATACTTCGCGATCTCCTCTTGAACCTGGCCGGACGCGGCAAGTTCTACCTGACGCTGCACTCGTACGGCAACTACCTGCTGTACCCCTGGGGCTGGACCTCGTGAGTAGTTATTATGCTATTTTTATATGCTATTTTTACAAAATATGTGAAATATATTACTATAATTAACCAATATCAATATCTTCCACAGTGCCCTGCCCACCAACTGGCGCGACAACGATGAGGTGGCTCAGGCTGGTGCCGCTGCTATCAAGGCAGGCACCGGTACCAAGTACACCGTTGGTAGCTCCACCAATGTATTGTACGCGGCGGCCGGCGGCAGCGATGACTACGCCTACGGTGTGGCCAAATTCCCCGTGTCCATCACCATGGAGCTGCCGGCTGGTGGCACCGGCTTCAACCCCACCACCAGTCAGATCTTGGGCTTCGTTTCGGAGACCTGGCTGGGCATCCAGGCCATGGCCAAGGTGGTCGTGCAGAAGTACTAGACGAATGCAATAAACGCCAGCGATGATGATATTTTGTAAACCCTGGATCTGTCTTCTTGCTAATTGGGAATTCTAGGCACGCGCGAGAGCGGGAAGATAGGAGCCTCCTAGGGGAGTGGTCGTATCACTCGAGCCGTGGCATTGACACACTGGACTAATTGTGTGGGGCTCGCGTTACTCCCCTCCACTTCACTTTGGACTCTTCGGACTTATCGCGGTTTGTTAATTGGGTTCATCGAGTGTAGGAGAATTCGAGTGGCGGTCTAGATTATCGCACCTTTAGAGAACTGTGCAGAACTGTCCTAGACTAAGAATTAATAACTTATTTACCGGTTATTATAAGGTTCGAAATTAAAATGTGTTACAGCTAAAAGGTAAAAGTCTGATTGTAAAGAGATCAATTTTATATACAAAATTAAAGGGATTGCATTAATTAATGAAAATTATTAGCCATCTCTTTGACAATATAAGTAATTTCTTTCTCATAAATAATAATATAAAATATTAGACAATTAGATTCGATTCATCGTAACCACAAAACAAGAAATAATTATCCATACAATAGTGCTTTTACCGTAGTTAACTTAGATAACTATACAATAGCCAGAGCTATCAGTAATTGCGATAGTTAACTGAAATTTAATCTGAACGATAAGACAACCAATAAGCAAAATTAACTTTTATCAAGCTGAACAAACCAAAAGAGAGATTGTCTTTATTACGGCAAGATAATTCACAAATTACGATTTATTGATAGAATCAATAGCCAGATGGCCATTTAGGCAAGTGGATACTTGGAAACCACTTTCCGGGCCATGGCCGCAATGCCCACCCAGGTCTCCTTGACCATGTGATCAATGTCCGAGGCGGGCGGATTGAAGCCAGTGCCGCCAGGAGGCAGTTCCATGGTGAAGGAAATGGGGAAGCCCGCATTGAAAGCATAGTCATCACTCGCTCCGGCCGCCACATAGAGAACGAGGGTGGAGGATCCTATCACATACTCAGTGCCAGTGGCCTCCAATATGGCATCTTGACCAGCCTTGGCCACCTCATGCAAGTCGTCAACGGTCTCGGGCAGATCTCTGGAATGGATAAGCATTAAAGCTTACTCTACATAATTCATAGAATTTCAAGTCACTTACTCGCTCCAGCCCCAAGGATATAGAATTAACGGTCCATAGGAGTGCAGGGTCAGATACATCTTTCCGCGGTCCGCATAGCTTTGAATGAGATCTCCCACCACGAGAGCCTCTGGCTCAGAGAAGGCTTTCGATCCGGCGTAGTTATCCGCGCAGGGATTCTCGGAGGAACCGTCCTCGTTCCAGTGGAAATCAAAGTTCCTGTTGGGATCTGTGCCGATGCAACTGTCGCTGCTGGGCTTCCGGGTCTTCCGCCACATGCGCGTGTCCTCCGACAGCTGGGTGTACTCATAGCCATCGGGATTCACCACGGGCAGAATGACCCAGTCGTAGTCCTTCAGCAAATCGGCATTCTCCTCGAGATTCTCCGCAAGCTGACCGATCAAGTATACCGCAGCCGCCGGAGAGATCCATTCACGAGCGTGGAAGCCGCCATCCACGAGAATCACGTTCTTGTTCCGCCTGCCATCGCCATTGGTTATGGTGACGGTCTTCATCAGGCGTTTCTCGTAGCTCTTGCCCACCGTTTTCACAAAGACTCGACGCGGATACTCCTTGGCCAGATCCTCGATGAACTGATTGATCTCGCCGTGGGAGTAGTAACGCTCCGTGCCCAGTCTTCCATTGTAGGGAAACCAATTTCGCAGCATGCGATCCGTGTCGAACTGCCGGCTCAGTGTCAGACCCACATTTCTGTTCACAATCTCGTAGTTGGCATTGTGCTCATCCATCAGCTTCACGAAATTTACCTGCTCCTCGGGATGAACCATCACCCGGGCCGGGTGACCGCCGGATGCGGAAAACACCTCGTAATATGAGTCATTTTTGGCCAACTCGGAAAAGGCGAATTGCAGGGCCGACGACCGAGCTTTCGAGGTCACCTCGTAAATCTTGTACCTGGATTAATATTTTTTTTTAGATATATGATAAATTGAAATATGGTATATTGCACTATCTTCATATCCTACCCCTCATATTTGTTGGCCTTCCGCTGTCCTGCGGATAGGCTCAGGCAACTTAGAGCCACCAAAAGCCACCAAATTGTCATCTTTCCACGTTGCCAGCTCTCCGGGAAATAAAAATTCCTCTCCAGCGAGCCAACTTTACTGATTCGTTATCAACACAAATCGAACTACGCGGATGGTTGTAAAATCAAGAGAAATCGATCACAGGCCATGATTGGCGACAATCAATATGACGAACCCTTATCAGACCCGTTCTCAATTACGCTCTCTCAAGTTTTATTCAAAAGGGGAAATCAACGTTAAGTGAATTCAATTCGGTTCCAATTATAAGATTCAGTTTTTAATAAATAAATAAATAAATAAAGCAATGGAAATAGGGGTAAATTTACAAATAAATATAGTAAATCTTAAAGCTAAGGAGGGGATAAAGTACTTTAATTTTAATAATAAATGACCTGACTTGTTAGGCACAATGTTATTAAATGTAAATGTAATTTCTAAATGGTTGCAATTAAACTTGAAAACTATTACTGAACTTATCTAACTTCGTTTGTAGAAGACAGCAACTCTTTCGAACTGAACAAAAACTTATTCTCAGTACATATTAATACTTACCAAGGATCAGTTTTTCGTAGTGAATTCAGAAACGATTACTCTTTTATATATAGATATAGACTCGGAAGTGGGTTGTCTAATGCATACATTTTATTACCTTATATTTATATAAAGCTTTTCGACAAGAACTTTCTTTCAGAGTGTTGCGATTCTTTTAATGGTGACCTATAGACTATAGACACTCGTAGTTTATTGGCTCATCAACATCTCCTAGGCATGGTTTTGGCTTGGACCACACCGCGGCATCGACTTTGGGCAATACGAAATGGGCACGGTCTTGGAAAAGCCGGCTTAGGGCAAGGTAACGGCGGAGGACAACAGCACGGTGGCTGTGGTCTTTATTATCGGGCACCTCCACTTTGGGCACCTTGGCTTGCAAGATTTACTCAGTGTATAGGGTAATTATATTTTACAGGGAGAGCCACAGATTGCTTGACTTCTCATTCGTTTTATTAAAGGAAAATAACAGTTTTTAGTACATCTCAAGAAGTTTCTCGGCCATGGCACGGATACCGATCCAGGTCTCCGTTACGAACTCATCGATGCGGGTGACTGGCGGATTGAAACCAATGCTACCAGCTCCGGTCAGCTCCATGGTGATGGACACATTGAACCCGGCATAGTAGCCATAGTCATCACTGGCACCAGCAGCGATATAGAGGACATTGGTGGAGGATCCGTATGTGTAGACGGTACCAGTGGCGGTCTCAATGGCTTCGGCTCCAGTGCGGGCCACAGCGTCCAGATCTTCCCAGTTATCAGGTAAATCGCTGGAAGAACAATAATAATAATATTTAATGTATGTAAAATATATAAATCGAATATATTTTTATAAAATAATAAGTAAAATAACTTCCATGAATCTCTCGAGGAAAAATATTAATTATATAATATATACAAGATTACTTACGAAGTCCAACCCCAAGGATATAGCAGATAATTGCCATACGAGTGAATGGTGAGGTACATAATGCCCCGATCCGCCAGAGAGTGCATCAGATCCCGCACCACGATCGTCTCGGGCTCGGAGAAGGCATAGGGACCGGCATAGGTATCCGCGCAGGGATTCGATGAGGCGCCCTCCTCGTTCCAGTGGAACGCAAAGTTGCGGTTGGGATCCGCTCCGTAGCAGGTCTGTCCGGCGTAGGTGTACGGCTGACGGGTCTTGCGCCACATGCGGGATAGGGTTCCGGTCTGCGAGTGCTCATAGCCATCGGCATTGACCAGGGGCAGGATGACCCAGTCGTAGTCCTCCAGCAGATGGGCATTCTGCTCGAACTGCTCCACCAGCTGGTCAATGACATACAGAACTGCCGCCGGGGAGATCCATTCCCTGGCATGGAAGCCGCCGTCCATGAAGATCACCTTCTTGCCGGCCTTACCGTCGCCATTCGTGATGGTGATGGTCTTCAGGACTCGTTTCTCGTAGGACCAGCCCACGGTCTTCACATAGACACGATGCGGGAACCGCTGGGCCAGGTCATCGATGTAGTTAATGATCTCCTCGTGGTTGTAATACCGCTCGGTGCTCAAGCGACCCTTGCCCGTGATGGGACTCAGGAGCCGCTGCATCTGCCTCTGGGCAAACTCCTCGGCAATGGAGGCGCCCAAATTGGAGTTGACGACACTGCTGGCGATCTGCTGGTCCTCAATGAGTTGCTGGAACTGCTCCAGCTGTTGGGGGCTGACAATCACTCGGGATGGATGTCCCAAGAGGCGACTCTCGCTGAGGAAATCGAAGCCCTCCAAGCTGAGTTGGTGCAGCAACTTTGCCTGGTCGATGGTCGAGGGGGTTACCTCATAGATGCGATAGCTATAATAAATCAGAATTTCTTACTTAATCGGAATCTCTTACCATATTGCCAGCTAGGAAATATTCCTATTAAATATATATATTTTCCTGTGCACTTTCCCACTCAAAAACTTACCCCTCGTAGTCACGATCGGCGGCCACCAAGGCGGCGCCTAAGAGGAGCACTAGCAAGCCCAGGGAAAACTTCATCTCTTCGGTCAGACTAAGCAACCGCGTGGCCTGGGCAAGCCACTTAAATAGCCGCCAAAGTCACCCGACGGCGTATCTAATCACCGAATAGATCAATAAATAATAAAGCACTCCAAAAACTCCCGCACCGGTGACCCGCCAAATCAGAGCTGGCGCAATTTCCCAGTTAATGTCTCTTTATTTACAGCCCGATTATGGTAGATTAGGCTGGGTACCGTCTTATCACATCCACGGCCATGGCCCGCACACCCACCCAGCTCTCGGTGACCAGGCCCTCGATGTGCGAGACCCAGGGATCGAAGCCCAGGAATCCAGCTGCCGGCAGCTCCATGGTCATCGCCACCGTGGCATTGGCAGCTCCGAGAGCGAAGTCCGCCGTGTCGCCGGATGTGGGATACAGGACGTAGTAGGTGCTGCCCCAGGTGTAGATTCCGTTGGTGGAGTGTATGATGGCCATGGCGCCGGCCTCAGCCACGGACATCATGTCCTGGTAGTGATCAGGAAAGTCACTGCAACAATGGGGAAATATCAATCAATCAAAATCAAACTATAAATTAATTAAGTTACCAAACTTATTGCAAATACTGGTAAATATAATATATATTTAAAAAACAAGGTTATATATTAAAATTCTTAGAAGTTAATTCTCCTGTAATTGATAACTACATTATTTATTAGACTTAGCTGTCTAAACTTTAACTAAACGCTGTAAATTCACAATTCTTCTTCTACATTTTATAGACACATTTCCAAGAATTAAGTAAATACATTGTGGTATGACGAAGAATCTCTTTCATTGTTATTTACATTCCTGCAATACAAACCTATTTAAATAATCTCGTTACTTAATCAGACAAATTCATTAAAAGGGGTATTTTTTAATTAGAAAATATCTTTAAAATATTATGCTAGATATTTTCCATAGCCACGTAAGCGCTGAAGCCCTTTATAAGGCGCTGTCCCTTCTAGTAATGCCAACAAAATGCATCCAATCCTATTTCTAGTTACCTCCATTCTCAGTGGAACCTTGGCGATCCCTGCGAGATGGGGACCAGCTTATCAGACGGATGACTATTACACCCTAGACGGAATCGAACAGTATCTCAATGGCCTGGCCAGGAGTTATAGTAACCGAGTTACTGTAAAAGAAATCGGAAGGTCCTACGAAAACAGGAGCCTCACCACCATCACCATCACCAATGGAGACGGACGTTCGGGAAAGAAAGCAATCTTCATCGATGCAGGAATCCATGCCAGGGAATGGCTTACCCATACCACGGCTTTAAACATTATTGATCAGCTGGTGGTGAACTTCGAGGAGAACAAGGAACTCCTGAAGGACTTCGACTGGGTCGTCCTTCCCCTGGTTAATCCAGACGGATACCAATATTCCCGATCTAAAGACAAAGATTGGCGCAAGAATCTCAGACCCAGCAGCGAGAATTGCATTGGTATTGACCTTAATCGGAATTTCAAAACTGGATGGGGTCTAGATATATTTGATAGCGACCCGTGTGAGGAATCATATAGGGGTCCTGGGCCTTTTACAGAGCCCGAGTCTAGGGCAGTGCAAGGAGTACTCCACGAACTTGCGGATGCTAAAAGGGGAATTATGTATATTACGTTTCATTCAGCCGCAACCTTAATTTTATATCCATGGGGGTACCAAGAGTAAGTTCATAGCCATTAATTTTTTTATCACTTTTAACAATGTTGCATTTTAAGAGAAAAAGCCATCAACTACAAGGAGCATTTAAAAGTGGCCACTGCTGGTCAAGAAGCCATAGCCAAAGCCTTTTCATCAAGATATACAGTGAAACCATCGCATGGCTTATATACCGCCAGTGGTATTTCAGGTGACTATGCTTACGACATCGGATTTCCCATAGTTTATACTTGGGAACTTCCGGATAAAAGAAATGGTTTCCAATTCGGGTTCTATCCACCCAAGGAACTTATAAAAGTACTCGTTAATGAGACTTGGATTGGTGTTCGCGCTATGGGAGCAAAAGTTGCAAAAATATTTCGAAACAACGAGTAAACTCTCTTCTTAAGCATATAATCTCTTAAAAAATAATTCAAATGATTTCTATGAAATACAAATTCTTGTAAAAAACTATAAACTTACTTGGTATATCCCCAAGGCAGTAGGAAGTAATTTCCGTAGGAGTGAAGTGAAAGGTACCAGGTAAGTCTGTCGCTGTAATGAAGCAGGACATCTCTCAGGACCTGGGACTCTGGCTGATCGAAGGGCTGCTCGCCCCGGTAAATATCCTCGCAAGGATCTGGCGAGGATCCCTCGTCGTGTCCCCACTCATAGCCGAAGTTCCTATTTAGATCCGTGCCCACGCAATCCGGATTGCTGGTGGGACGACGGGTCTTCCGCCAGTATCGTGAGTCCGTATGCGTGTACTCATAGCCATCGGCATTCACCACCGGCACGATGACCCAGTCGAAGTCCTCTAAGAGCTCCTGGTTTTCCAGGTAGTTGTCCAACAACTGCTGGATAATGTAGAGGGCCATAGAGGGCGAGATCCACTCTCGGGCATGAACAGTGCCATCAATTAGGATCACAGGCTTGTTCCGTCTTCCATCGCCGTTTGTGATGGTCAGAACCTTCAGAGGCCGCCTCTCGTAACTCCAGCCGAACTGCTTCACCTGAGCTCTCTTTGGAAAACGGCTGGGCAGAGTGTCCAGGTAATCGTTGATTTCCGAGTGAGTGTAAAAGGCTCCTAGGACATCAAGATGCGGCAGCTGAATCCTTTGCTTTCTCTTCAGATTGTCCGCTCTCTGGGCCTGCACTAAAGGTGCTAAGTCCCCAATCACCATTCGATGTTTCACGCCGTAACCTTCTAGAGTCCTAACCAGATCCTCATCTTCTCCGGGTGGAACTATTACTTTCAGGTGGGAAGTCTCAGTTCCGTTTTTACTTGCACGCAGAAAATCCCAAAGCGGCTTTTCCTTGGACAACTTCCTTGCAAGACTCTCCTGTTCATCTCGAGGCAACTGCAGCTCAAACACCTTGAAGTCCTTGTAGTCCTGCCAGGCGAAGAGGAGCATTGGCTGCACTAGCAGAAGAATTAGGCAACGCGCCACTAATGAAGTCATATTTCCCCGAATGTCCGATATGGACTGACCTAAAGCAGCGGCACGATCTGATAGTAACATATGTACATATTACCCACGTTTATCACTTTATTGGAGACGCTGCCGCCTGCTTACGATACCAAAGGCGACTTTTATTTATATGCTTCCGTTTATGGCACAGACTAACTAAGTAGTTCCCCCTTCTGTTTGCCAGGGTTGAAGTAGCGCCTTCCAATTAAACTAGTTCCAACTCCAACTCTTAACGTGCTGAGTATTAAAACAATTAAGTAATATAAAAAGGAACATATTCAAGAACTGGTAAATGAAACTTAGTGTTTGATCTATCGGAGCAAAAGTCATAGAAATACTTTAAATCGAAATGCTATTCAGCAAAGTAATTAAATTCATTCTATAAATTGCAAGAACTTTTCAATATTCATCTCTTTAATGCTTAACAACGAGGTCACTAATTAGTTTAAGGTTAACAAACAATAAATTCAATCGTTTAAATAGCTTAATAGAGGCTAACGTGTCGAATGAACTCGACGAAGCCGGCGAAAGTCTCCTTGCAGACGTGGACGATGTCGTGGGCGGGCACGTGGAACTCGTCGCCGGGCAGCTCCAGCGTGTAGGACAGGGGAATTCCCAGGTTACCGTAGGCGTAGTCATCCAAGCTGCCGGAGGCCTCGTACAGGATGGAAGCGGAGGTGCCGATGGTGTAGCGGGTGCCGCGGTATTTGCCGATCTGGTTGGCGGCTCTCAGAGCCACTGAGCGCAGGGTACCCACTGTTGGAGGTACGGTGTTTCTGCAGAGGGAGAAGAGTACATAAAAAATTAATTATTTTCTTGTAAATATCCGGAAAATGTTTATAATATAAATTTTGTTATCGAATTAACCATTCTTCTATTAAAAAATATATTACTGTACGTAATTTTTTTGTAGCTATCTTAAATTTAAATCATAGATCTTTTCTCGCAGTTTAAAAACGAGAGTGAGCTGCGAATTAAATGGATGCAGTGGCAGAAATATTCGGGTTTAATTGCTTTTAGCAAATAATTGAAAAGTAAATTGAATTTCTTTCCGGGCCACCCCGCTGGCTGGGGTTTGCGGATATGGAAATCCGTGAGGAGGAAAAGCCCACACCTTCACTCCCCTTACCCATCCATACTCACTTCGCATAGCCGTAGGGATAAAAAATGAATTTGCCAAATGAATGAACATCCAGGCTGAGTTTCACACGATGCCGATTGAATTCCAGATACCGCACCACGGCGGAGGTTTCAGGCTCCGAGTTCGGCGCCGTTCCCGAGTAGACCTCCGAGCAGAGCTGTCGTTTCGTTTTGTTTTATATGAAAAATAAAGAAGGCCAGGATTACGATGCGACTCAATGGCGAAGGTCAATGTTACGGGCTTACGTTCTGACTGGCACCCTGGTAGTTCCAATGGTTGCCAAAGTTCCGGTTGATATCCACGCCAGAGCAGGCATGACCAGCATAACGATGACGGTTCTTGCGCCAGAAACGATCCTAGAAGTACAGAAAAATTTAGAAGAAAATTTAGAAACTATTTAAATCATATATGTATATTTAGCATATTTATATAATGTTTAAATTATGACTATTTTCTATGCTATTTTACTGCAATACGAGATGTTTTCTGAATACTACTATATTTTAAAACGCAAAAAAAGACTGTCAGTTTTATAGTAATTAGTATCATATGCCTCTGTTATATTTAAATATTTTCCTTTTTAAGTAATTAAGTATCTTATATTTTAAATTAATATATTTAAGATACACTTTAGGCATTTATTAGTCCATTTTATTTAAAGGGCCCTGTTCAAAAATATATTTTGACTGAAATAAATTACTTCCATTAAATCTCTTTAAAATATTCTTTGGTGTATAGATGATTTATACATATGTATATACATGAAAGACATTCAAACAATGAGAAAAAGAAATAGTTTATGTGGATTTCATATATAGAATATTAAATAAATAAGAAAAAGAAGCATAGTAATATTTATGAAATTCAAAATAAATTCCTAACTACTGTGAAATGTAGTTAGAAGAGCTCCCTATAGTTTATGTTCATTCTGTTTATTATAATAATACTTATTTAATATTTCCCCAGGACTTACCGACGTGTGAGTGTATTCATAGCCATCGGGATTGACGAGCGGCACCAGGAATACCTCTACATCCTGCAAAACCCGCTGGAAGGCACGCAGGTTGCTCAGGAGCTCGTAGGCCAGATACAGGACCGTCTGTGTGGTGATCCACTCCCGTCCATGGGCTGCTGCCTGGATGTAGGCCACCCGACGATGGCGCTAAGAATATATAGAAAATATATAAATTAGTATACAAGTTTTTAAAAAGCAGAGCTGTGACTCCGAGGTTTTTCAGGGAGATAACTGAGAATCTTTGATATATAGTATAAAGATTCCAATAGATCTTACCACCCGGCTGTTTAGCGAAATGGAAATCGCGGCAATATGGCGACCCTCGTTGGAGTGGCCCAGGGACTCGTAGCGACAGTACTGCGGATACCTGGCCGCCAGTCCGCTCATGAAGCTGAGCACCTCATGGTAGCGCGGATAGTGCGAGAAGAAGCCGCGAGCCTGGCGACGCGTCCGGCGACGTGGCTGCTCCGCCTCTGCGCAATCCTCCTGCTGGCACTCCTCATAATCCTCCTCGGCGAAGGAACTGTTCGCCTGCAGGGCGGCCATGAGTTCCATGAGCGGCTGCATCTGATAGCTGACACCCAGGCTGGAGAGACGGGTCTCAAACTGTGCCTTGCGCCGGGGGCTCACAGTCAGCACGGAGGAGTTGCGGGTCAGCAGCCAGAAATCCAAATCGGAATCGTTTGTCTGCAGATCCACCATGTAGCGGAAGGCATTCTCATCGCCATGCTGCACCGTGTATTTTGTGTAGCTAAAAGAAAACATTTATTTGATTATATTTTATTTGGAAAGGTAATATCTTTAAAATAATTTGCAGCTATTTTAAATGAGCAATAAATAAATAAATATCTAGTATCTGACCCTTGAATAATATTATATTTATAGTTTTGTGTATCTTCTTTTAGATTTATTTTCAGATCATGGTGCATTTAATCTTAAATCGTTAATCTGCAGAATCAATATTAATTGAGGTGCAGATCAAAGCGTGTAAAAACATTGATTAAAAAAACAAACAATCTTTGAGCCATATTTTCGTAGTGAGTATGTCAAGGTTGGGCCATCTATTGTTTTTTGAGATATGTGTTAATTAATTCATTGTAGAGATAATAAATGGTGTTTAAAACTAAATATATATTAGCGTCCATTTGACAAGCATTTCATTAATTTAAAAACACAAACATTTTGACACTTTTAGCTAGTCCTTCTAACTAGTTGACTTTAATCGGTGGAACCAAGGGTGTGATATGCTTATTAGCCGTTCGCAATTAGCTGATAGATAATAATAATTTAGTCTGTATAGAGCCGGGAAATCCCGATGATTGCTCCACATGTCTCAAACTAATTGGACAACAAATTAATTTATGGCTCGCCCTCGCCCGGCGTCAAAATGAGTTGTTGATTCATAAATTTATGCAAAGCGGTGGCTGGCTGGCTCTTTGCCGTTTGTTGGCTCTTTGCCACCTCGCTCAGATCGGTGGCCAATTTATCATCTCGTAAAATTCCACAACGGCAAGCACACACGAAATACAAGAAATAATGAAGCAACAAGCGATGCCAGCGAGTATCTGCCTTAAGTCCCTGTATTTATCTGGGGTTTGTGGGTGGTGGGGAGGGGGTACACGAAAAGAAAATCTATCAGAAAAGAAATGTATAATAATAATTACCTAATACCCCAACAGACAATATTAAGACAAAACAGTATTGAACCTTGAACCAATATTACTTCTTACTACGAAGATCTTAGCTTTTCTTTAATTCGTTTTTTTAGAATTCAATAATGACAAGCATACCTTATGCTTTTTTAAAAATTCGTATTAAAAGTAAAATACTTGAAACATTTATATATACACTTGAAATCAGACAGGGACATTCATGTATTTATTATACACTTGCAGGGTATTTGAATTTTAGTCAGTAGTTTGCAACCCTGTGAAGGAGACATTTCCGACCCTATGAATTATATATATTTTTGATCAGCATAAATAGCTGAGTCGATCTAACCGTGTTTGGTAGAACTAAAAATTTTTTTAATTTTGTTCGTCATTTTTTTGGGGTTAAATTGTTAAATTGTTAAAATATTGAAAAGTGTAAATAATTATAATTTGTTTGATATCCTAAAAACCACATGTTATATTATTATGTTACATCTTTCTATATTATATTTTCAATAATTAAACTAAACTGAATTTAAATCATTTAATTAATCTAATTTTAAGATAAACTAAATCAGATATAACAAATAATTTCGATTTATCGCACATATGTCGCAACGCTAAAATATTGATTTATGTCTAGCTGAACTCAATCAACAATTTAACTAGAAAAGTAAAATAACTTTAAAGTAAACCAAGATATAAATATTAAAAATAATACATTAAAATCCAAATATTTTTTGCCCAGTACATTCCCTTTTGTATCTGAAGACAAAGGCGCCAGCTAAAAGCTAATCACGTGTGGCAGCCAACGGCATCCAATGATAATTTAATTAAGCGCCCCCCGCCGTTGGCCGAATTGGAATAACCGGCGCGGCGGGGCACATTTTTCATCTCTACATAAAGATATGGTTTATAATTTTCCCAACACATTTTTAGGCAAATCAGGGGCCATTGTCCATCAAATGCCACCGGCCTTGTGGAAATGCATAACTCTCTGGGCGCTTTGCATGTTAAAAATTATATATTTTTTGTATTTTCGAACTTGAAAAGCTTGGGTGGTGATGAAACCACCACTACCAGCCACTGGGCAGCAGCAATGATCGGAAGGAAGCTGGCAATTGACAGACAGACGGAATTCCAGCCTTTGGCTCTGAAATTCTGCCCTCTGCCACCGCAAAGCCCTCATCCATCACTCATACGCCACATGGGCCACCATGACAGACGAGAGGAGATGTTGTTGCTCGAGGGCAGCGGCTTGTTTGCCAAACATTTCGCACTGCGATTGCTCCTCGGCCATCACAAATTGCGAAAATTATCATCGGAACTGTTGGGTTGTTTAGTGTTTAGTTGTGTTTTGTGGCGTTCAACTGTTGGCCATTGACCAAAGCGACAAAACGTTTAGCGCCGCTTATTATGAATGTATTATGACGACTTCTAACGGCCAATGGCCATGGGCACGGTTAAGGGCAAAATTCGTGGAATTAAAATGTGAATAAACTTCTAAGTTAGGTTTTAAAAGGAAATGTTGTAGCATAATCCATATTGAAATGTCAGACAAATGTTCGTAAAATCGTCACAAATGTCGCTAAAATGTAAATAAACTTCTTAGTTACGTTTTAAAAGGAAATATCGTAATAAGTTCTTTTAAAAGTCATATATAAATGATAATTAAAATTTCACAATATATTTCAAATTAATTAAAAAAGAAAAAAGTAAAAAATAAAACACTTGACTATGCTAATAATGCGTTAAATTTAACAGTTTGAGGAGCACAAATTTATTTTATAGGGCTCGAATTTTCAGAGGCAAGTAATGATATTTTTATTATCAAGATAGCTATTTTAATTGGTCTTGATTGTGTGAATTTAGAGACCTTAAATTTGTTTTGTAATTGTGCAGCTTATTGTTCATAGAGCCAATTCCGCTATTAACCACGGAAACTCTACAATTTAAATTCGAAGACCACCCAACCAGAGGCTCCTTGGCCTTCTATAGCAACACATGTAAAATATTTCAAAGTTTCCGTATTTGAATGAACAAAAATTACTACGAAAATGCTACAATTGCTTCGGAAATTTTACGATTGGTTCTGCGATGTTTTTGGCTTCTTTTGGCTGGCCTCCTTGGTAGCGATACCCTATCTGAGCCATCGCTCCAAGCAGGATGACTTCAACATGCTGGATACAACCATAATGTACGTGGCCATATTTATCGGAGCCTTCGGATTACTCAGAGAAGATTTACTTGGAAGACGCCGGCCAGGACAAGGACCGCAAGAAGAAGGACTAGTTGAGTAGTTAACCTGAGCTGACGTTGTGGCCCTGATCATCGTGAAACCCGTTTTATAACTAGAGACACAAGCTTCCCAAAAACAAAAAAAAATTCAATTAATGCGATACGCCTGATTGATGTGTAAGAGACAAACATTATCTTTTTTGCTAGTGCCTTTTCGGTAACGTTGTAAATTATAATTAATGCGAGTAGCCGCTGATGATGATGATTACCCTTCGTAGCCGGCCAGGTTGTTTCCGAGGCCGGAGCCCGCCAGTCCGAGGAGGCAGAGCGCCAAGCTGCACACGATTCCCTGCCACATTTTCGCCATGTACTATATATTCGCAATGTGCACTTTATTCACTTCCACGATCTGCCCAATTATGTATTAAAATATGCAGTTTCAGTTGCATGGACAAGCACACGATTTATAGTATGTTGTATATTTCTCTATTGCACTTTTGTTGGCCGTTTGTGTGTTATTGTTTGCGCGCTGCACTTGAGCCACCTGATTATGCAAGTGGCTGTGATTGAATAGTCAGTTTGTTAATGGCAAACAGTAGACGCTCAGCGGACGCGATTCGTGCGTTCCATCTCCGGTCCGGCGGAAGACTGACGGGCGGTTCGAAAAGCGGCCAAGAAAGAAGACGAGAGGCTGGCCAAAAAGCACAGAGACCGAAAAATGGTCTCGGATCTCGCGGAGTTGATTGTTTAGAAAAGTGAGTGTCAAGGTCGGGCTTCTGACCAGTTTATTTCGGGGCCTGGGTTCCGAAGAGATATATGCGAGCCCGTCACGAGACGAGTTGCGGGAAGCCTTTTAGCCAATTGATCGCGGCACGCGTCGGGTCTATATTTATTTAATTGATTTTTACGGCTTAGAACTTATTGATTATCTTTGCATAATTTATTCACCGGCTTAATGCCCTTTAATTTGGACTTTTTCTTTTTTCTTCGTGTTGCTTATAAGTCTTGATTGGTTTTTTTCGAAAATCGAAAACTAGTTTTCTATAATTTGATCACTTTTTGGCCGAAACAATTTGTTCTCTGGCTTATTTGTGGATTCTGCATCCGCATGTCGCGGTTCGTGAATCGATTCTGAAGCCGTCGCTTGTTTATTTTCTGGTTTTTATAGAGGAACTCGTATTATTGCTAAGGTTTTTATGCTTTCGGCTTCCTAATGTCATGATGATGAGTGTTCTGTGTGCCGTCTGCGGTTCGATTTGAAAGTTCAAGATGTATCGTTCCTTTGGAGCACTGAACTTTCGTTTTTTTGGCCAAAAACGGACAAGGTCAAGCCACAGGCGGAAGTCGGGAGCACTTCATTACAGTTACCATCATCTAAATACGCATTTATTGAGTTCATTAATTCGTCAAGAGATCATCACCAGAAGCCAGGTCACTCAACGCCAAAACAATCATCAAACCATCAACATCATCATCATGATCATCTCCATCGAGCCCCTTCAGATCTCTGCTGATATTTATATTTGATCGCTTGACTTTGCTTTCGGTTCGCTTCGTTTCGGTCCGCTTTTGTGTGTAATTATGACACTTGGCCATAGCTTTGGGCACTTCCGGATCGCATCGGATCGATCGGAGCTGCAGTTTACCAAAGAGTCTTGGAAAAAAGTTGGAGCAGATGAACAAATAAGCCGCCGCCGCCGTTGCGGTCACTCGCATATTTCCGGCAGAACTAGTTTGTGTGAAATAATTTACATTTAAAATTCATGCCACTTAATGACTTTGCCTGGGCTTAATGCCCAGCTCAATGGCCAAGTTCTAAATCATTTTAGTATATTTATTAGCCAGGTCCAGACACCATCATCAAGCCAAAAGGGCATTCAACTTTTCCCGCACCCGGCCACAGTCGCAAATCAAATTTATTCGCTATCTGCGCTCTGCGATCGCATTAGCTTAAAGGCTTACATATTATACAGTCGCATAAGGAGAGATCTATTTCGTGTTGGTATTGTTCAGCTCAAGGCATGGCACATATGGTTATTGTCTCGACTTCTGCGGGATGATTTGCATCTGAAAACCCATTGGTGACAATAGATGCGTCTGGCCTTAACCATGAACATGAAATCTTGTATCTCTTTTATGGGAACGGAACTGCGGAATACACAGAGATATAAATTAATATACATATAAATTCACGAATAAATAGTATCTTAAAACTTGTAAAAAACATCACTGTTATGTCTTATTATTTAACAAAGTTATTTACCACTTATATTATATTAATTTTAAATCTCAGAGAGTATTAGCTTTATTAAAAATAAATTATTTACTTTCCAGGGAGATGGCAATGGATACATATTTATTTTGAAAAGTTTTTAGAATCTATGGATAATGGTGAAAGAAATGACAAAGAATATAGCACATTTCATTGCAATTTTATATTAAAATAGTTTTAACAAACACTGTAGCCAATTAGGTCCCAATAAATTATATTAAGTAGTTTCAATATTTTATTAAAACCCTATTAATTAAAATATATACACGCTTGCAAATACTTTAAGATTTTACAATAGTGCAACCGTGAAAATATAATATATTTAGATAAATATGATATTATTCTTACCAAGAGAACCCATTGTTTTTTTCTTCGTGTGCATATAACATCTTAATGGACTGTTTATTGGCCCAAAGAGTGTGCAATCTTGTTGAGCTCGCACAGTAATCAAAGTAATCAGAATGTTGCCTCACAAACTGTGCCAAATTGAACAAAGTTAAATTGCCCTGCCACATGACAAAATACAGGGATTGTTGGGGCAGGTCCAGGCCAACTTTCCCAGCCATACGTATTTGTTTGGGCATAATTGTTCGGAATTTCGTTAATTCGTAAACAATTTTATGCTACATTACATTTCGTCATCGCAACTCGAACGAAAGGAGGGAGACAGCCGTCAGGCGGCAACTCCGGTAGAAACAGACAAAAAAAACTCCCCTGGATTCAACAAAGTTTTGCCCTTTATATTCGCCAACATGCTAATGACATAATGTGCATACTTCAGAAGGGTTCCCCAAAAACCTCTCCCTTCCCTAAGAAAAAAAAAATACGGCCAACCGACTGACTTACTGACTGGGAAAGGCTTCACTTGCCAAGGGACTTTGCGTGTTTAAGCCGTAACACTAAAAAAAAAAAAAAAGAAAACTGCTGCTGAATAATACAAGAAAAGAAACGAATGAAAAATATGCTGTAGGATTATTTAAAATAATTGTTAAAGTATAACATAATTTTATATTATATGTTAAAACTATGAATAGATGATCTGCACTTTAGCGGCATTACTTACAAACTTGATATAATTTTGAGAATAATAATATGTATCAGGCCTAAATTTTAATTTAGATATATAAAAGTATGTCTTAAAGAAGAAAAGCAATTTCAAAAATATATTCTTGTTATTTCTTCATTTAAAACTACAAACTAGAGAAAAACTAATTCACCGCACTAGACGGAACATTTGAGAGTTTTACAGTAAAGCGAGCTAGGAGCTAGGAAAGGGTTAACTTTGCATTATGTAGACATAGCTAGACGTAAATATATGGCAGTCACTGTGTCAGGAAGTTGACTAAAAGACCGTTAAATGAAAATCAACACGAACATGGTTCCCGTATAAATCAACTGGTTGCGTTGCTCCCGCTCCATGCCATACATATTTATACCAATGTATATGGATTCGGTTAGGGATTCCGTACAGCTGTATGAATTTTTGTGTGCCGCGCACTTTTGACTTTTGCGTTGACATGACATTTGCGGAGCAATAAAAATATATATTACACTCAGCAACAAGTTGTGGCAAGTATCAGTGATTACTTTTTATAAATATCATAAATCGGTTCATTTGTTTGATTATTAGGATTATTATAGGAACATAAAACATGGGTAGTCGTGTAAAGTAATACAATAAAATATTTAAATATGCAAATAATTGTCTTTGGTATATAGTACTATTATATTTCGATAGGTCAAGGTTTGAGTGATCAACTTAGGATTTTTCTTTTTTACTCTTTGGATAATTCAATATGAAAGATAAGTAGTCAATTTAAAGCTTAATTAAGGTAATTACCTTATTTAAATCCTAGTAAGCACGAGTGCTTAAAAAACTGCACTATGTAGCCGAGTGTAATCAGAGGGCAGATCCCCATATGAACTTCGCTGTAAAACGCTTAACCGGAGCTGGAACGGGACTGCTCCCACTCCAGCCCAGCTACTGGCTGCACGCCAGCTCCCGGAGTCAGAGTCCTTGTTTATTTGCATTTGAAGGTGCCTGCGCTTTTCGACGCTCACGACGCGGCTGTTCCAGCTCCGTCTCCGTCTCCTGCTCCTTCTCTTGCTCCATCTCCTGCTCCTGTTCCTGCTCCTGCTCCTGCTCCGACTCCTGCTCTTGCTCCTTTTTACTGCTCCTGTTCCGGCTATGCTCTTCACGACGCCCACCAGTCAAGTTACCCAGCCCCTGGACTGACATTTAGCATATTTGCGTTTTGTGGCAGCTGCAGCTCCGACTGGGGGATTCCGAACCCGAATCCAAATCCAATTCCGCATTACATGCTACCGGGGCCCAACTTATTAAACGTTGTCGCTGTCCCATTTACCCACTGCGAACATTACACTGAAATCAAGAAAATCAAAGGTGTTTTCATTTAAATTAATCATAAATTAACAAATCTATTTTAGTAAAAAAAAAATACATTTTTAACTGTTAGAAATTTTAATTTTTATGACTTATCTTTTCTATAGAACATAATGTGCATAATGGATTTGTTAAACTTTTTATAACTTTCTTACAGTGCATAAACAGGACTCGTTCTGAGGGAAGTTGGAGCTTTAGTGGGAACCCGGGTTGTGCCATTTATGGGTACAAAACCCTGGCTGCCAATGGTTAAGGCCCGCACAATGGAAGACAATCCCAAGCAGCGCACACGGCTCGCTCTGCTCGTCGTGGAGCGACTGCACCTGAACATCAAGTGCCAGGTGAGATTCCCAGCAGGCTGGGCGCCTTCTGCTTCTAATGTCAATCCGATTCAATATGCCTGTTTTCATTTGAGTCTCTATATAGCAACAGCTCGTAAATTCTCCAGTGATAGCCTTTTTTTGATAATATATTTTGCCTTTTTTTTTTTCTTTGCCTTGGGCACCAACTGCTCTTCACAATGTTGGGCACAAAATCTGCACGCATTACTACAAAAAAGACGACGAAAGTCCAGAGCCGGGACTCGCCGAACACGCCCCTCCGTCGGGTGGTCATCCCGCGACCGGACATCCTGCACAGCTACATGGAGTACAAGCAGATCAATCAGTATCTGGAGTATCTTTCGAATCGCTATCCGCACTTTGTGCAGATGTACACGTTGGGCCACACCCACGAGAAGCGAGAGATTCGGGCTCTTGAGATCAACTGGATGAACTCGGAAAACGTGGAGTTGTCCTTGCAAGTGCGGGAGCACTCGCCGCCGCCGTACGTGGCCGGCACCGTTGGACACGCCGCTGTGCCGGTAGTGCACGACGCCAGCCATGGCCGGAACACGGTATTCATTGAGGCGGGAACCCATGCCCGCGAGTGGATCAGCATCAGTACGGCCCTTAACTGCATCTACCAGCTGACGGAGCGCTACACCCGCAATATCGATGTGCTGCGGAAGTTGCGCTTCATAATCGTTCCGCTGGTGAATCCCGATGGTTATGAGTACTCACGCACCAAGGTGACTTTCTGTTAAATATGAATATTTGTTATTTCAAAAAACGTGCTTACCATCCTACCACAGAATCCCAACTGGCGCAAGAACCGACGACACCACAAGTCCACCAAGTTTGTGGGCACGGACTGCAATCGAAACTACGACATATTCTGGGCCAGCGGCCCGGGCAAGATCAACCGAAACACGTTCAAGGGCGATCGACCCTTCTCCGAACTGGAGACGCGGGCGATGCGCAACATACTGGACCGGGTAAGCCCCAACCTGCTGTTCTTCCTCTCGCTGCACTCGTATGGCCAGAGCATCATGTATCCCTGGGGGTATTCCCGCGACGCTCCGCAATATTGGCGCGAGCTCAGCTCGCTGGCCAACTCTGGACGAAGTGCGATCAAGTCGTACAACGGCAGGGAGTACCGGACAGGTAGCATCAGTTGCTTGACCAAGCGCACCATCGCCGGCTCCGTGGTGGACTACGTTTACGGAGTGCTTCGGGTGCCGATGGCCCTGGTAATGGAGCTGCCGTCGCGGGAGCTTGGCTTCCAGCCGCCGGTGGAAATGATTAGCCAGATTGGACACGAAAGCTGGTACGGCATCCGTGAGATGTGCAAGCGTTCCTACGACCTGCGCACCCAGATCAATCGCGACAACGAGCCGCAACTGCCGCGACAGGCGCGCTACGTCTCGGAGTCCGGTAACGAGGGATCGGGGGCCACGGATACTGCCCCATCGGCCAACGAGAAGAGTCTGGCATCGGCCGGTGGCGGCGATGCCGCGGATGGCAAATCCACGCCCAAGAAAAAGAAACGGGTGAAGCGTTCACTGCGGGCGCAACACGAGACCATCCTTCGTTTGCAGAGTTCCAAGCCAGCCGCCGCGCTGAAACCCCTACCGGCTGGACTCTTCCCGCGCCAGCTACCAAACTCTGCACCACCAAGGAGGCCCGGACGTGGCGCTGGTGGCGATGGTATGCTCCTAGGTACGCATGGCAAGCTGCCCATATCATCAACAATGCCGCTGGGAGTGTTTCTGTAAACTGGAGCCCTTTCGTAATTAATGCCTAGATGTTTTAAATTAAAGTAAAAATTACAAATAAGTTGTATTTTATTTTAATTAAGAGAAGAGTTCTGTGTCCCTTTGTATATTAGGTTACAGATCTCGAATGCTTGAGCAAAATGGCAAGAACTCGTCTTGTCAAAAACTCGTAGGATATGGTTTTCTTTTTGCTTTTGAAGAGAAAGAAAATGCATTTACACGTTCATCTGGCGAGTTTATATAACAAAAAATGTCTGAAAATTATGGTTTCTTTGTAACGATAGGGTTTTATATTGAAAATCATATGATAATTCGCGCAAATTCACAATGTGTCTGTTTCATAGTGAGAAAACTTAAATACTAATCCAACAAATCCATTATTGTTGAGAGAGTTACTTAGCATCGTCGGTTGGCACTTTGGGTGCGGCGTATTTCTTGCGAAGCTTCTCGTAGATCTTGCGGTCCTGTCGATAAGTAGAGCATATTTATAGAATAGTTTTATAAGGGGAACCAAGCCTTTTCTACCTGTTCATTGACTGAGGGGCGAAGGTGAAGTAGAGCCTCCTTGAAATGCTCATTGCGCACACACAGATCGTCAAGGTTGGTGTTGCCACCGTTCAAGGATTGGCGCAGGGCGAACATCGAAGCCTGCTTAACCAGTCCAGCCAAATCGGCACCAGTGTAGCCCTCAGTTTGTGCAGCAATCTTATTGAGATCCACATCCTCAGCCAGCACAGGACGCTTTCCGTTCTGCGTGAAAGATAAGTATTTATTGGCTATTTGTCTCAGCGAGAGATGCGGATTAACTCACCTTTGTGGTGGCCTTTAGAATATCGGCGCGCTCTGCTTCCTCTGGTAGACCCACGTACAGAATTGTGTCCAGACGACCCGGACGCAGAATGGCTGGATCGATTATATCGGGTCTATTGGTGGCGGCCAAAATGTAGACGCCCTTGCGCTCCTCCACGCCGTCCATTTCGGTCAGCAGTTGGTTGACAATGCGAGTCCCGGAGTTGTTGCCGTCGCCGCCATCGGAGCGCTTGGGGCAGAGCGAGTCGAACTCGTCGAAGAAGATGACGCAGGGGGACGAGTTCCTAGCACGCTGGAAGCAGGCGCGCACAGCACGCTCGCTCTCGCCAACATACTGGCAATTTCGAAAAATATATTAGCTAGACTAGTATTCCTTTTCTCTGTAACTCACCATGTTCATCAGCTCTGGACCCTTCACTGATATGAAGTTGATGCCAGCCTCATTCGCAATGGCCTTGGCCAGCAGGGTTTTTCCGCATCCCGGCGGACCGCACAGCAGGACGCCAGAGGGAGCGGTCAGCCCGAGGCGCTCCAACATCTCCGGATACTTAACCGGCGCTAGCACAGCCAGCTTCAACTCTTCGCGAATATCTTGTAGGGCTCCAATGTCAGCCCAAGTAGTGTCCGGCACTGTAATGAAGCCCTCACGCTTGGCCGATGGCTGCATCCCCTTGATGGCTTCAAGGAAGTCGGCCAGGGTGAGGCGGAAGGTTAAATCGGAGAAATCATCGGGCGGATTGTCCAGGAAATTGGTTAGCTCAGCCAGTGTGGGCTCGTAATATTCGTTTTCCGAGGAGTTGACCTCCTCCTCCCCATCATCGGAAGCCTCGTCCTCGTCCTCGTCCTCTTCCCCATCCACCTCCATTTTGTCTGCTGACTTCTCAATATCGCCATTAGTCGGCGCGGCCTCCTTGGAGGCTTCAGTTTCAGTTTTGTCTTTAGCTTCAGACTTATCTTCAGCTTCAGCCTTGTCCTCAGCTTCAGCCTTATCTTCAGCTTTAGCCTTATCTTCAGCTTTAGCATTATCTTCAGCTTCAGGTTTGTCTTCAGCTTTAGCCTTATCTTCAGCTTCAGTTTCAACCTTATCTTCAGCTCCATCTTTTTTCTCGACCCCTTCCTTATCTTCAATAGATTTCTCCTTTTCATCGTCCTTCTTCGGTGCTGCCTTCTTGGGACTCTTAGTTTCAGCGTTATCCCCATTAGCTCCGGCTTCCATCTCGACCTCCTCGGCTTCGTTCTTATCTTCATCATCATCCGACCCTAACACCACTTCCTTTTCAGAAGCTTTGTCCTCTGCCTCCTCAATGGGCTCATCGTCGTCCAGCGTAACAGTGGTCATATTCAACTCGTTGGCCTTGTGCAGTTCCCGGAACTTCTTTAGGGATCTGTGCTTCACTGCCACGTTGGCGGCACGGCAAACGAGGGCCACTAGATCGGCGCCAACATAGCCTGGTGTTAGCTCGGCTATCTTGTCATAATTCAGCTTTGGGTCGACGGTCAAGGTTTCGCACTGAAGGCGGAGGATCTCTCGACGCTCCTTTCGCGTCGGTATGCGTAGGGCAAACTCGTGGTCGAAGCGACCGATACGACGTAGTCCGGGATCGAGGACATCAGGACGCGTGGTGGCCGCAACGACTATCACCGAGTGGCTTAGCTCGTTGATCCGCAGGCTATCCAAGCTGCTTATAAGCTGCGATACAATGCGGCGGTTCATGTCCTTGGCCGCGTGCTGGCGATCTCCGGCAATGGCATCAATGTCATCAATAAATAAAACACAGGGAGCAAAGGCCAGGGCCTGCTCAAAGACGTCGCGGATGCGCTCCTCGGACTCGCCGGAGATGCCACCAACTAGCTCCGTGGCCGGCACTTCGAGCAGCGGCATCTTCAGTTGCTGCAAAGGAGAAGAGATACACATTCGTTATGACCACTCAGGAGCATTTTGTGAAGCATTTTGAAAACTCACTCCACTTATGGCACGGGCCAGAAAGGTCTTGCCACAGCCGGACGGTCCGTGCAGCAAGATTCCCCTGGAGGGCATCAGCCCCAAGTGGAAATAGAAGTCCGGCGACTTGATGTGAATGAACATCTCGCAGAGCTCCTTAAGTGTCTCCTCCATGCCGCCAATTTCGCGGAAACACTCGGTGATGTGCTGCACCTCCAGCTCCTTTTTGTACCTGCGGGGACGGCTGGGGCCTCGCTGTTGGTGGGTGGATTGGTGGTTGTTCAGCTGCTGGAAAAGCGGATTACCCGAGCCAGGAGCTAGATCGACCTGATGAGGCTTATATGGCTTATTAGGAGACTTGTGGGCTGTTGCATCGCTACCAACAGTGCCCTGAATAACATTCGGTTTAGCTGCTAAGGAAATAAACCATTTTAAACAAATATTTAATTCACAGTTAAGAAATGGGTCCCACCTTTCTTGGCAATCATCGACATATCTGCCGCATCGGTCATTTGGCGCTTCAAGGCAGAGGCCTGGATAGGCGAAGCTGATGCAGCTGCAGCCGGAGCCACAGGCACAACCGGAGGACCTGCCGGAGCCTGAGCTGGGGCTTGAGTCGGAGCAGGAGTGTCTCCATTTGTGGTCTTAGTATTAATGGCGTCGTCTTCATCTCCACTTGATATATCGATTGGTTCGTTGGTAACCATTTTAGACGCGAATGGCTTCTTGGAATGTGAATACAAATCATTCATCATGTTGTTCATCATGTTGTTGGTGGTGGGTGGGGCTTCGGAGTCCTGGCTGGAGGAGCCGTCTTCTGAGCTGTCCGCCTTGTCCAAGTTGTAGCTCTCCGAGATGATGGAGAAAGCTAAGAAAAATGCATTTTTAAATCAGTGCTCTCAGGCCCAGGCCACGCCTCCTTCATGGCTTACCTTGATGCACCAATTGCTTGAAGGGACCGAATTTGCGACGCTTATAGTCTGGATATGTGTTCATCAACTCCTTGGTCATCTGCTTTATATCTAGGTAGGTCTCGCCAATGTGCTCCTCGAGGTACTGTGTTTGGGAAGCGAAGGGTAGGAGAAATTAGAGCAGCCTGCAACCTAACCTTGTTTTTATCGTGCCCATATTCGGCGCCCTTACAAAAGGGATTTTTCGCTTCTCCTCGCGATTTGCCGGCTATCGGCTTGCTTCGCTGCGCGGCGTGGCGATGGAAAACGAAAAAATAACTCACGGGTCAAGCAAACTCACCTTCCTTACGCGAATCGCTATCAATTTGTCATGCAACAACGGCTTCTGTTTGTCCATGTTAAGATTGGATTAACAAAACAACACGAAAGGAAATACAATTTGCCGCTCGCAAAATGCAAACGACGCCTACGCCTCGATAACTTTTGTCGCCCGTTCGCACTCACCTGTGTTTTGGCTAGGACGCGAATTATTCGATAGTTCTATTTAAGAACAAAAGAAGTTTTTATTATATTAGAAAACGAAAACCAAATGAAAAAAGATGACAGCGAAAAGCGCTTGCAAAAACTTGATGCGAAAAAAGCAGGGCCTATCTGTCAAAATCGAATTACGTTGAAATAAAATGAACACTTAAATGTTGCAAGCATGAATGACTTTGAAGAAATACAGACTAATTTATAATTAGTTTGTTTCTACTCACTGGAGTTTTTTTTTTTTTTTTTTGTTAAAACCAGGATTTTTCTTCTTTCTTTTTTTCTTGGATATAGAACAACACGTGCTTCCACGAAAGTCAAATGAAAAAGACTTCGGCTTTCAGTGCACTTTTGGTAGTCAACTCAATGCAAAAACCGATTGACAATAAAATCGTGGCTTATTTGATTTGATGCGATAGGCGAATTTCGAATTCAATTCATTGGAAAACCAAATTTAAGATAATTAATCTTAACTTGTAATTCTTAAAATTCGTGAACTTTCGAAAATAATGTTTCTGGCTTGTCCTCAATGCGAAATTATAGCTAATTCGTCTTGCAAATCTGTTTCGATAGTCACGCTAGCTATCGATATTTGCGCAATAGCCGCACTTCACAATCAGCTGGTCGCAGTTGTTATCTCGCTCCGTCGCTCTCTCCTCGCCTCTCACTCTCTCGCTCGCTCGTGCGAACAACTGAGTAGTCGCTGCTTTTTTTTACAAACTACTCAAATTCAATGTGCTTTTACATCAACAAACGCTGGTCCGCGCAATAAGTGAGGTGTGTGAATTATGCGGCGCAGCAGCAGCCAGAAATGATGCACTCCGCCTGCAGCCCGAACTGAACACCGAGCGAGCGAGCTGTTGATAAATAATATCACAATCCCCACAAATCCGAGCGAATAAAGAACTAAACTGAACAAAAAAGAAAGCGCGATGTGCGACGGTGAAATTTGCGAGCCAGTGACTCAGCCACGTTCCGAGGGCGGCCCCGGCGGAACGTCCGGTGCGGCGGAGCAGGAGCTGCGGGTGCCCTACATCGATAAGCAGCCAGGCGAAAATCACCTGACCAACGGTGGAGACCCCGGGACGCCGTCCGCAGTGCAGGTGAATCCCCTAGAGGTAGCCCATTGGACCGTGGATGACGTGACCAGCTGGGCCATCCAAGCCGATCAGTTTTCGAGGATCCTGCTCGACTGCCTGCGCCTAGAGGCAGTCGACGGCGAGGTCCTGCTCTCGCTGACCGAGGACGACGTCCGGGACATGCGCTATCGCCTGGGCTACAAGCTCACATTTGGCGAGCTAAAGAAATTCTGGATTGCGGTGCTCCGGCTCCAGCTGCTGGTGAAGAACAGCACCCCGAACTCCGTGTTGCTTGGCATCGGGAGCCAAGCTGGTCATTCCGCCTACATGCCGCTGGCTGCCTCCGCCGGACCGCCTTCCTCCTCAACGTGTCCCTGCCCGCAGCTGGAGTGCCCCAGTACAGTGTCCGACTGCGAAACCTACTTGCGCTTGGGCGGACGCTATGTGGCGCCCGAGTACTTTAAGACCGCCATGAGCTTAGGTGAGTCTGCCTGCCACGGCCGCCCCCTTTCAATTACGAAGGTCAATTGTTCATTGATTGTTCCTCTAGGCTTATCGGTCGTGTGCCAATTGGTCGTAGCTTTTGCTATAACGCAGTTGTTTGGCAAAGTCCGCTTGGCACTTCCCTTCTGATAACTCTGAGAAATAAGAGGTTTCCCCATGCAGTTTAGTGTCATAAATGCTGAAGCCTTTTAGTTATTTGTCTTATTTATGGCAGATCTTAATTGTAATAATTGGTTTTCTGTGACATTTGTTATATTTGTTATATTTTAAAGTATTAAATCCATTTTACGTCATCACAACCGTGAAATTATTGGTTTCCCCATGCAGTTTAATGTCATGCTTGCAAAACGTGGCTAATTAAATGTATATTTATTATTGCATGACTATGTAGTATAGTAGTTCTCGCACGTAAAGTGAGATTCTAGTTTGCTAGCTAACAAATACAGGATTTTCGAGTATCTACTGTAAGACTAGGAGCTGATCCCTCTTCACAAACATTTCCCAGTTGATAAGAGGCTTCCCCCTCGTAGTTCAATGTCGCACATACTTGAACTATTTCTGATTGCCTACGTCACTTTATGATTATACATATATGTATATATATATATACATACATATAGCCATTCAGAAAGCAGCCTTCTTTCATTTGATGACTGAGGAAAATTACTGCATTGCAAATAGCTTTTGAAATAAACTACATTTTATTTAAAAATTAGTTAATTATAGCTTTACGTAAGAGGTATTTGGTTCGAGTTTATTACATCTCAAAATATATTAACGACTTTCTAAGATTTTGTTTAAAGAATGTGGTAAAACAGAGACGCCTTTCCCAAAGTTTTTTAAGCTTCTAACTCAATAAGTTATTCAAAGTAATAATTTAATCTACAAGCTTTTCGCCAAATGGGCAACTTGTAATCTTTCTTTCGATTCGGTAATCTCGTAGGAAACTGCTTCTGTCAGAGTTCAATGTCACACTCACGATAAATGACTAGCTGACGCATTTAGCTTTCTATATAACTTATATATAACTTTAGTTATAAAATTAGTTTCTGAACTTTCCACGGAATCGTAATTAGCCTCCCATTCCCAAACTTTCCCAGAATAAAAAGGGCTTCCCTTCGGGATCCAAACGCTTACAGCAAAGACAATATAATGAGTAAACTTTGTACACTACCCCTAATACGTCACTCTAATTATAATTATAGTTTCTAAGCGCCTGTGACGTGTTACTGTTATTTATTTTAAACATTTTGGAGGCTATGCCGTTCGCATTTATTTATGTACTCACTGGGGATCTCGCCTCTCATTCTGGCTTATATTGGTTTTAGCCATGTGCGCGGGGTTTGAGCAACTTTGCGTGCGTTAAATTTCAAATTCTGATTTGTTTATAGGCTACCCTTCAAGCGGCTGACTTACTTTACGGGGAAAAGTCCGAAACAGTTTGGCGACAACGAAAACATAAACACAGTTGACAATCAATTGCCTTGCTAAAGCCTATAGTAGTTATCAAATTGCAATTCATATAATTTCATTGAATGTCTCGAAAAAAGGTTTAGTTCTTAAATAAATAAAAATTAGGAAAACGGACCATATGCTTACACCGCAGTAAACATATTTTCCAACCAAGTAAACCCAAATTTCCCCTCCAAAGAGAGCATTTCGAATATTAGAATTAACATAACTTGGCACTTATGTTATCTAGGATAATTCCCTATCTGGCCATTATTTTTCGATAATGCGTTTATCATTACAGGCTGTGTTTGTTTTGGTTTCCTTTTTCATGGCCATTTCAATAGATAAGTCAAAATTTGGCCAGATAAAGCCTCGGAGTGATAATTCCTTTCTTAGGCAGTAAAAATGTATCTTTTTTATTGCGTTTTCACTTATTTATTCCTATACTAATAATCAGTAGTAATAATGTAACATTTCCTTACTATTCTCCAGAATGTCGAGGTCTTAAACTGAGAGAATTTCTTTTTCAGAAATAGTAATAATCCCAAAATTATTAAAAAAAAAATATATATATATATTTACTCATAACTAATTTTCCCTACGCATTAATAGAGTTAGTCACAGTTTCCAAATCCACATAGTAACAGATATTTCACACACTGTTTCAGCCTATTCGTTCGTGGTTACCTGGATAACGTCATTCGTCATGGTGATCGTGCACGAGCGGGTGCCGGACATGAAACGATATCCCCCGCTGCCCGATATCTTCCTGGACAACGTGCCGCACATCCCGTGGGCGTTCAACATGTGCGAGATCACAGGAACGCTGCTGTTCACCGTGTGGGTTATAGTGCTGATCTTCCACAAGTACCGCATGGTGCTCCTGCGACGATTCTTCGCCCTGGCGGGCACGGTCTTTCTGCTGCGCTGCGTCACCATGCTGATCACCTCGCTGAGTGTGCCGGGAACGCATCTGCAGTGCAGCCAGAAGGACTTTGCCGTCGATGATCCCAGTGTGGACATGGTGGGCGCCTTGATCATCCGGATGACGCGCGCCTATCGCATCTGGAGCGGCCTGGGCATGTCCATACAGGGAGTGCGCACCTGCGGCGATTACATGTTCAGCGGACACACGGTGGCACTCACGCTGCTCAACTTCTTTATCACCGAGTGTGAGTACATCGAATGGCCTTAACTTGTTTTATGTTAACTAACTTTTTTGTTGCTCCTTCCAGACACTCCACGAAATCTGTACTTCCTGCACACGCTCACCTGGCTGCTCAACATGTTCGGCATCTTCTTCATCCTGGCCGCCCACGAGCATTACTCCATTGATGTGTTTGTGGCCTTTTACATCACCTCGCGATTGTTTCTCTATTACCATACTTTGGCCAACAATCGGGTGAGTACTTTATAGATTCTCCACAAGAAGAAGATGCCAACTGAGTTATCATCCGTCTCCTTAGGCTCTCATGCAAAGCGACTCGAAGCGGACGCGTGTTTGGTTTCCCATGTTCAGCTACTTTGAGAGCAGCGTCGACGGGATGGTGCCCAACGAATTCGATACGCCTGGCTCACTTATCGATGGCATCATAGCACAGTTATTCTGGGTCAAGGACCACTTGATCCTAACCATAAAGCGCATCTGGGTGGACACTCATTCCTCCAAGGCATCGATTCAGATCTTTGGCTCAGACTCTGATGATTGTGTACACACAACATCCACGTTTTTCAGTCCGCGTCCTTCGACGACTGACAGCCTAAATAATGTGGCAGCAACTGCCACTGCGACGCCGGCGTTTGTGCCGACAAAGAGTTTCCAGGCGCAAGTGAAGACCTTCAGGGACGTCAGCGTTGATCCATTCTCCAGAGCGACAATCGTCGCCCCTTCCGACGCCGGCACCTCGCATCCGCTCGCAAAGGCTACGCCGCTGAAGCAGAAGAAGGTGCTCTGATTCCACACAGCCATCCATTCGCTCTTCCACACTCGTTTAACCGATGCCGCCGTTCTTCGAAAAGCAACAAATGCTGAAATCAACCACAACACCGACTGATATTTTTATTTCGAAATTTCCCTTCCCTACTGCCCCACCCCTCCTTACTCTTAAAGCACGTTTTTCTCAGCCTATTCCACTTCCTCTTCCCCCATTGTATTATGTATGCATTCTACCATTCGTAGTGCCTTCCGGGTCATGCCCCCCCCTTCTAGAACGCCGATATGATGTCCCCAGAACCTCTCCCTTAGTTCTTTTTTCGCCGGGAGACGCTCCATAATATCGGTTAATAAATGAGGATCTTGATGATGTTTTTGAAACCTCCCTCCTCATTCCGTTCAATTCGGCTTTGAACTAAATGTATTTATTAATTGAAGAAGACTTCTAATGCATTATTATTATTATGTAATTGTAAGCATGTGAAACAACTGTATTTTTAGTTAATTAGCGATAAGTTTGGAAAGTTTTGTTGAACGCACAAGAATCAATAAACAAAAATGAATATTTCTAGAGCCTGTGTGTGGGAGAGGCCAGAGTGGAAACACAGTCCTTATAAAAACAATGTGCTAGCGTCAAATTATATTAATCAAATGCGCTTATTATCTGTGAATGCTTGAGACTAGGACTGCACACCTACTGTCCTTGGCGGTACGCTGTAACCGTGTGTGGTTCTGGCTTAAGAGCGGAGTCTCTGGATCTCAAACAAAAATTCAAGAGGTCTAAAAAAACATACGGAAGTATGTATTCATCTTGTTATTGGTTGAAAATATCTATTTCAATTGCTACTGATGTTCAATCTTGAATTGCAAGTTATTGAGGCTTCTAGTTGAATGTCTTCCATCGATTAGTTTTTAATATTAATTGATTTTGGCCTGCAAGTAAACTAGTTTGTTATTCTGAATTTATAAAATCACACGCATATGGGTGTGAAAGAAAACCCCACTCCTACGGCTAAGAAAACCCCACTCACGCATACATTTTAATGTCTATATCGAAGCAACCCTGCAGTACCACTTGTCATCAACGATTCATCAACAGCCGAGGTCAATTTCTACGGACACTCCATACAAAAATTCATCAACGTTTGTATGGGCTTGTCATCAACGATTCGTAGACACAACCCCATATGTGTGTTCAGTCGTTGATGACAGGTACTGCAGGGAAGTTTGTCGCACAAATCTGTATGTGGAATGCATAGGCCCAGCAAATTTACAATTGTCAACAGGCAGGCAGATCTAAAATGCTAGAATGCCAGGAGCCATCCCACAGAAGGAGAGGGTAAAACTATCATTAACTCTATTTTTGGTACATCCCACCACAAGTTATCGAAAAGCTAAAAACTTACTCTTTTAATATAAACGTGGAAATAATTAAACGTGCTATAAATCCCAATGCTTGTGTGAAAAACGGAGGACGAACAACTATTTTATAAGCAGAAATAATCGCTTTAAAAATTAAAACACCAGCGGGCGGCGGCTTCTACAATTCATCATTTTATTTTTGTTTGTTTTTCTTGTTTTTTAATATAAAAATGGCATTTCTTTACTAATTTTAAGTTTAAATTACTAATGTAAAGTATGTATGATTGCGGTAATCTGAAAAATATATTCATATATCATTTATATGTCATCCTCATATACTTGTATATATTCTTCAGGGTGTGAGAAAAATATTTGTAATGAACATGAACCGTCCGTCTCTTCTGTATCAAGCGTATATAATATATATATATTTAAGAAAGCGTTCAATTTGACTTAAAGAATAACGTGTTATTTGCCCGCAAATTGTTTCGGGTGTTTACATTACTTTGCGATAATTCACATCAAAGGAAGAAACAATTAACAAACGATATAATCGAGAGAGAGAAGAGACAAAGTCAAGCGATCATCGTTGCCTCGCCGTGGTACAACTAATATACGATGAAAAAATAAACTATGAAAAGTGTGTGTGTACTTCATGAGTAGTGAGTGAGTGTTCTCTTTGTGTATATTCCTCTCGCAGGCTATACCATTATTTCAAAAAACAATATTTTTCATGTAGTTTGATGCCTTATTCGCTACATGTACCTAACATATATTTTTGCTTTTGTGTTATGTACGAAGCTAACGTTTGAGGTTTCATTGAATCGTTCTCGCTACGGCTGCACCTTCATCGCATTGTTATTATTATTATTATATGTTGCTGTGTGTGCATATATGTAGTTCTCTCATTTAAGATATTTGTCATTTTTATTTAGAATTTTCGTTATGTGAAAAACATAAATTTAACAAGATTATTGATTGGTTTCCTTCTTGCTTGCGGCTTCACTCTATTCATCCCTTTCGCTGCTGCTGCTAACCGATACAATATTTAATGTATGTAATTCTAGGCGTAAACTATAACTGCTTCCTTTGCATGTATTTCAAAATATATATTAAACACAAAGTCGTATGCTGTAGTTTTCTTTTTCTTTTTTTGTTGTAGTTTTTGTTTGTTTTCAGTTTCCTTATTTGTTGTTTTTGTTTCTTCTTTTAGTTTAAATGAGGGCTGTTGTTGCTGTCGCGGTAGATCTACCGTCACATAAGATCGTAGTGCAATTATTAATTTCTGTTTAGTGAGGCTCGAAAGCTCCTCCACACAGCCTTACGACAGATCTGGAAAAGAGATAATTAGAAATATTAAGTAAGTAAAGGTAAAGCAATGCTTGTGCTTGGAAACTCACAGCTAGGCGCTGCCTCGTAGCGACGCTGTATCTGATCGTATGTGAACTTGACGAAGGCATCGTACTGCTCGGCCAGCTTGGCGGTCAGCACGGACTCGTAGCGCTCCCGCAGCTGGTTCTCGCGCTCCTTGATCATGCTCTCGCAGATGAGCTGGACCTGCTTGAACGTGAACAGTGCCTTCTCGCCGTGCCGCATCAGGTTCGGCGGGCTGTCCGGGCGACGCGGGCTCTCGGGTCCCATCTCGGATCCGCTCGACTCCGAGTCCTGCATGCGCTCCAAGGCGGCCGCAGTGATCGGCAGCTGTTTGCGCTTGTGCAGTCTCTTGATCTCGTTGCACAAGTTCTCGGCCATTTTGTCTGCAAATATGGAAGGATAATTAACACATTTACGTACTTGAATTATCTCAACCTTACCTGGCGACATCTTGGCCAGCGCTGCCTCGCTGAAGGGACTCGGCTCGGGTGTGTCCTTGGCGAATCGGTTGCTCGGCGTGTGCGGCAGCCCGGCTGAGGTGCTGGGACCATCGCGATCGCGCGACGGCGATGCGGGACTGGCGCTGTTCCCGGCCTGGCCGAACGGATTACAACGACGGCGCTTCGGCGGACGCTGGTTCATCGACTCCCAGTCGAGGGCGCGTTTAAGAGTTGCACAGGCCATCGCTATGATTGTTTTTCTCCGCGAAGCGGTCCTGGTGGCTTTATAGAGATGGTTGTCAGTTGATGATTGTTGCCTCGAATGCTGTGTCGGCCTCGGGATGCGCTGTCGACGTCGACGTCTGTAACGGGGAAGCAAACAATGAATGATTGAAGACGAGGCGGAGTGAACACCTTGCTGGGAGATGAAAGACCTGAAACTGGTTTCAAGGAAAAACAGGATTCACTTGCCGCACACTTACACGCGCACGCAAAGGCAGGCAGAGAATATACAATAAAAGAAAATGGTGCACCGATTTATGGCCTGCTGGCAGTGCTGACCATTCAACTATTTCCAGCTAAATTTAGCTCTCAAAATTAACGTTCTTTATCTAATCACTTTTGGGACATGGCTCTTGAAATTAACTTAAGCGGCTGAGAGATAACTACGAGATGCTTCCATGCTATAAATACAGTGAATATATCAAAGAGACTGTCGTGCTGTACAAGTAATTAATAAGTCATTTATAAAGATTATAATATTAGGAACTGGCCCCATCACGAAATATTTATAGAGATCAAAAACTATACGCACTCACCTGATCATTAAATATTTTTAGAGACAAAAATATTTGAAAGTGGAAATATCTTTTAAAATATCGCGTATAAGATATTTACATTTTTTATGAATAACCGAATAAATCAACGCTAAACCAGGAAAAAAGAAGCTATTAAGAAGAGATTAATATTGCCAAGCGAAAGCTTTCCTAAGAAAACAATTTATAAAGCAAAATCCCCAATAAAATGTGTGCTTTTAGAAACAAAGTTCGCTTAATTATAATGACAGTAATTCAGCTGACAACCAAGATATTCACATCAAAAGAGAATAGGGAAAAGAAAAAATTAACAGGTGTGTTCCGATTTTTACATTAGCCAAGATTTAACAAAAAATTCAATGCTTTTTATAAACTTATAATGGTAGAGTATTCCATATAAATAGTTTATAAAATATATATATATAATATATTTTTCTCCCTAATAAATTTGAATTTTTTATTAACTTAAAGCCCTACTGTACTTGGCTTAACGGTCATAAATCATGCTAATGGATCTAGCTACTTTTGCTGACCCCTGCTTTTTCTCAACCAGCTTTTTTCCGGCCAGAAACCGACCTGCACCGATGTCCTGCAAGCAGCTGTGCCGCTGTCGCCGCAGGAAAAGGGCGATTCCGATTCGAATCCGTAAAGGAGGAGAATACGAAGAACCGAAGAAACGATGTATGCGGCGCAGCGCAATTAAAGGACGGCGGACAATAAAAACCACCACGACAAAGGCAAATGCATAGCAATGCAGACAAGGGAGAAGTGGTGTGGCCGGTGAAGAAAGAAGTGTGTAAACTGTAATCCAATGCCAGAACACGAACAACCACCGTGGAAACTACGCAGGATAATGTGCGTGTTCTTCGCTTCTCTTTCTCCTGCTTCACTGCTTCTTCGTTGCAGCGGCAGCTGTACCAGCTGTTTTTCACACACACACGCACGCATATTCACACACATATGATAGCACACACCCGAGAGTTCGATTGACCGAAATCAGCCCGCAACACGTGTGTGTGTGTGTATAAGTGCATATGCGCTCTTTCGAAGCAATTTTCACATTTTTTTTTTTTTTGTATTAACCATATTTATACGTTTTTGGGTTTTACGTGACAAATACCATGCCAGAGATTAGTTTAAAGAAATGACAGCAGCAGCAGCAAGCTAATGCGATCACAATGGTCGTCTCGCTCTCGCACACACACACGCACACAGTTGTGAGTTGGAATGTTGATTTCGTGAAATTTTAAAAATGGTCGAAACGCATATCATTATCGGCCCAGCTCCCTGGAAAGCTTGGCATTTTTCACACCATTGCACTTACGTTAATTTTGGGCGCTGCGATGGCTATTTCCGCTATATGTTACTGCTCGCTTTCTGCACCACTTCACACACGCTTTATTTACTTTTTTATTGTGCCACTACTCCGCTGGCACATACGTACGCACATTAGGGCCCCAACTTTAATGGACTTTCAAGTTAAATCTTATATTATTAAGTAGTAGTATTGCTTGCTTGTTGTTTTGAGCAGTATTTCAAAGGCCACTGAAATGCACTGTCTGTAGGTGATTCTGCTGTTTTTATTTTACAAATTTTCGTCTCGCTTTGGGATTCTTGGGAAAAATGGACGACGATGCGTGCGTGATGGAGCTACAAAACTATCGCAATTCACAATAGGGTTTAAAGGTGCAAAAACATCGATGAAAACATCGATATTTAAATCATCGATGTTTTTCGATCATCGATTGTTCTGTGCCGTACGTAAAGCAAATTACACTGAATACTTTTGGGAAAAATATCGTAAAGTATTTTTACCAATTAAAGCGAAATTACTCGTAGATCATTTTTAAAATATTTCTTTTAATTATTTAAATAGTCAAACAAAAACATAGGAAAACATCACTATCGCAATTATCAATGCTTTTGGGGTGGAACATCGATATTATTTTGCAACGTTCTCGAACCAAAATTGCTGCCAGACTTTTCGATCATGAGCAACCAGTGCTGCCAACTCCTTTGGGTTCTTAAAAGACATACGAAAACACAGTTGGCAGCCCTCCACCGGATTGTTGTTACGCGAGCGATTTTAGTTTTTATTTCTCATAATATTTATCAAAGAAATTGTCTAAATGTTGGCTCTACGCGGCGCCCATAGGTTGAGCTTTCGGTGGGCTATAGCTTTGGTCAATTAGAACTCCAGAAAATGACTTACCTAACCAGTGTTCTCTTCCAGTTCCCTGCTGCCGGCTGCCTACAAAAACGTGGGATTGGCCAGCTACTCCTCACAGTCCAAAAACGACGATGGATATTCCTCCTCGGACGACGAGAAGCCCACCAAGAAGAAGGCCAAGCCCACGGAGACGGCGGCGCAGCGCTTGAACCGGTTGCTGGGCTCCATGCAAGCCACAGATCAGCTCTCGCCAGCGGACTTTCCACGTCCTGGCGATGCCACTCGCCGTCGCAGGGAGGCCCAGAAACAGGAGGCGGCATCCAAGAATGTCCTCACCGCAGCAAAGAACATTGCCAGCATGCTGGGCACCAGTGAGAGCGACAAGAAGCAGACCGAGTCCGAGCTGCTGGCCAAGCTCCTGGGACACGGCAGCGAATCTGGTCCGGCGACGTCGGGAGAAGATCAAGCGGCGGGTGCTACTCCAGCTCCAGCTAGCGAAAAGGAACTCAACCTAAGGTGAACAACATTTTACAACAAAAAGTAATATATTTCATTTCCAATTTCATCTCTTCAGCGAGCTGATTGTGGGCATGAAGATCGATCGGCGCCAGCAGCCGCAGCAGCTGGAGCAGACTCGCGGGGAATACGTTCGCCGTTCGTTGGCCTCCCGGTCAACGTCTCAGTCAAGGGATCGCCACCAACAGCAGCGCCCGCAGAGGCATATTAAGCGCGAGGCTGAGTCCTTTACGGGCAGCGTCAATTTGTACGGCGGCGAGCCGCTCGGAATTTTCAAGGAGGACGCCCAACAACTGCCCATCTCCAGCGACATCCTGGCCACCTGGTCGCACCTCAGTCAGCGCGATCTTAGCCTGCAAGCTGCTCATCCGCCGGCCAACTACTTCGAGCAAATGGTTCTGTGGACGGACCAAGGCAAGGTCTGGCGCTTTCCCATCGACAACGAGCAGGACTGGGCGGACGAGGACGTGAACGTGGACTTCTCGGAGCACATCTTCCTCGAACAGCATCTGGAGGGGTGGTGTCCCAGCAAGGGGCCAATTCGCCACTTCATGGAGCTCGTCTGTGTCGGTCTCTCCAAGAATCCCTACGTGACGGCCCAAGAGAAAAAGGATCATATTCTTTGGTTCCGCGACTACTTCGAGGCCAAGAAGGACATTCTCAAGGACCTGATAGCCAAGGAGACGAAGAGCAAAAGTATTTCCGCCTAACATCTTTGTTTTTGAATATTTGTTAAAAATATATTTTTTGCTTTATAAGACCGACGATATATAGAGTATATATATGTATGATATTGTGTAGAAATATGTGTGTGGAGTCCGTTATGTGTATATTAGAGGTGGAGAAACATCGATGCCAACAGCGATGTCATCGATGTTTTCGAAAAATCGCAAACATCGATCCCTCTCCACCTCCAGTATATAACCGTTATGTATAAACCTAATACTTCGAAGGCTGTGCAGAGAACTGTGCGCGGAATGTGTGGGCAGCCGGCGGCAAGCGGGGGCTTCAGAACAGCAGGATGCGCTTCTCCACCGTCTTGCGGCAGATGGGGCAGCCCTCGATCTGGTCGCCGCACATCTGGCAGGTGCCATGGCCGCACAGGAAGACCATATTCTTGATGCGATCGAAGCAGACGGGGCACATGGTCTGCGAATTGTAAAATCGTTGGTATTTCATTACGAAGCAAAAAAACGCAACCAAGCCACTCACCTGCTCCTTGATGTCCTGCAGCTGCTGCTTCAGCTTCTGCACGTCGTCCATTTGGAAGTTGTTGACATTCGATGGGGCCACCATCACGCTGCCAGCAGCTGCCGCCGCCACTGCGAGATTCGACATATTCGAAGAGGCGGCTGCCAGAAGATTGTTTTGACTGTTCAACTGGTTACTGCTGCCGGCAACCGGCGTGACCACCGTGTTGTTCATCGGCATGCTATGGCCGGTGGCATTGGCGCTGGCGCTGCCTGCTGTCGCCGCTGCTTCGATGAATCTCTCGTCGGGCAGCGGCAAGCCTCCTCCTGCACCTCCTGCCGTCCCCGCCGATACCTTCTCGGGCCGTCCAATTCCCCCACAGCAGAGCTTGAACGAGAGCATCTCATCGATCTGTGTGCGACAGAGAACGCACTTCTTCATCAGGGCGCTGCAGTGCTCGCAGGCCACCATGTGGCCGCAGGGCCGGAAGAAGACGGCTGCCCGGCGGTCCGAGCAGACCAAGCACTCGTCGATCTTCTCGCGCGAGGAGACGGTCTCGCGGCAAATAAGGCACTTCTTCACCCTGGGAGCGCAGGTCTCGCAGCAACTGACATGGCCGCATGGCTTGAAAACCGTGTCCCTCTTGGCGTCCGAGCAGACGAGGCACTCGTCCAGGCTGGCCGACGACTTCGGGGGATCCGCGTGCAGGGACTGGCTCATCTCATTGGAGATTCCGTTGAGCCCAAACGCGGAGGAGGAGGAAGCGCCTGCAGCGACAAAAGTGGAGGAAGCCGACACACTGCTCAGCGGCATGCTGGCGGACGAGGATTGATTCAGGCTGCCGCCACTGGCAGCTCGGGCCCGGGCATTCGAACTGGTTCCAGCCACATTGCCGGGCAGCTCGGAGTCGTCGGTTTTGCGTTCGTTATAGCACTTGACCAAAGTCTTGCAGAGATTGGGGTCCGGGCAGAGGTCCAGCGGTGTCTGCTGCTTCCGGTTCTTGAGCGTTAAGTCGGCCCCGTTGGCGGCCAAAAAGCAGGCAATCGACGCCGATGCCTTCTTGTTGTTGGCATTCCGCAGGCCCATTAGAAGCTTGCCGAATCCCTCCACGTCCTGGAGCTGTTTCAGCTGCGACAGAGTGTGATGCCGGAGGGCTTCGTGCAGCGGTGTGTCCCCATCCTTATCGGGTATGTTCAGATCGGCGCCATCCTGCACCAGCAGCTTG
>JAEIHY010003742.1:0-12182 GCA_018904565.1 Drosophila tsacasi
CTACTACTTAGGCGCGAATTTTGCAGATTTTTAAAAGTCCTGATATATGGGGACATTACAGAATAAGACAACAAAGATATTTCTGTTGATAATGAGTAGGACAAACAACTTGGAATGGGCATCAGTCAACCTTCAAAATGTGTATCCAAATGAAGTAGATGCTTACGTTAATTACAAAAAATCTTAAACTTACATACGGAAAACATCCCTGGAAATACTTCGATTTATTAAGTAAACAACAATGTTCTTGGAAAATATTCAAATATTCAAAATATTCTTGTACCAAAACGAAGACCATTTTTCTGGCCAGTGCCATTTTCACTCTGTCAGCTTGGCCACAATTACCCGAAAAACAAGTGAACAATCTGTAGGGGAATAATATAAATAAAACTTTGTCCTGATTAAATCGATGACAGCCTTTTCTGGCAAGTTTCGTTTTTCTTTCCCAGCTCGCCGCCTCGGCTCCTTTTGTTTTCTGTTTGATTTCTTTCTAAAACGAAATTGAACTGTGCCAGTGGCAGGCCCAAGAGGGCTGTTGTTTGTTGGCTGTTATGGCCCGGCCACGCCCCTTTTCGCTTGGAGAGATGTAACTTCTACGGGCTCTCCGTGGCTACGTGTCCGTTGCGCTCTGTTTGCGTGAGCCGGTGAAATGCAAGGACCTCCGAGCCGGGCTCCGACTCCGTGGTTTTTCCACTCACATGCCATTTCGTTTTCTGCTTTTCTATTTCATTTTATTTCCATTTATTGTTGCCAAAGTTTATAAGTTTCCCAGCATTTCTTGCTGGGCCATCGGCTTTGGCCGCTGTCCCAAAAGCCAAGCATCAATTTGATCAACTCTTGGCGCCAGTCTTTAATATCTTTTCAATTTTTTAGCTCTTCTACTCAAAGACTCTTGCAGCTCCTTCATATTTGGGAGGAAAACCCTAGCAGAAGTTTATTGTTTTTCTTGCTCGGAGCTTGTTACACGCCATTTAGTTTCACTCTGCATATGCAACGGGCGGAGAAGAGTGTTTGCGGAGCCAGAGCAAATGCGAAATGAGAAAATATTCCGGCTTCGCTTAAAAATATTCCTGCAGATTGCTATATTTCCCGCACATGGCCAAGTTCCCATTCGCAGACAAAGTTGGTTCGGAATCGAATTTTGTTGGTCGCAGCAATTGCTTTTTCGTGTCTAGTCTTGTTTTTACAGCTCAGCGGCTAATTCAAAAGTTTTCCCGAGTGGAAATCAAAAGATGCTGTCACAATTTGTATTTCTTGATGCCAGACCAGACAAATAGCAGCCTGAGGTTCATAAATTTTGTTTCATTAGTAAATTACAAACAAAATTCTTTATTATTTGTGTAACCCCAAGCTGGAGCTGCTTGAAAATATTTTTTCAATTGCCAAAAATCGTTGCTCTGCCCCACTGGTGGCAATTGTTATCTGTTGTCCCCGATTTGTGGCTGTCACAAAAACGCCGTCAATTAATTTAAAAACTGAACTTCGAATATGGAATACACATGCAACTGCATACTCGCTCGTTTAAAGGTATTTTAGCATTTAAATTGAATGGGGCTCACAGCCGTACAGCAAATATGAAACTGTTTTTATGAATTTGTTGTTTGCCGTAATTTGATTTGCATAAAACCCAAATAAATTGCCAAGATAAAACTTCGCAAAAGCTTTGACAGCCCGGGCCCAGACAAATGAAAAAACGAGAGACGTGACACTCGGCTACTGGCCACAGAAAATCAAGTGCCAATAAATACCAAAAAGTTCACAATAAACACGCGCCGGCCAAGAGTACTGGGCCATGCTGCAAACTGAAACAAGTGGATATCAAACATCGAGCCAGGTCATAAAGAAGTGAATGAAAACAGAAAAGGGATAGTAGCTCTTGCAAAATGTATTTGCTTGCCAAGGCGTTTAAAATAAAATATACATACTATATCTATATTTATTTGGTATATTAAAAATATAAACGAAAAATGTTCGAAGAACTAAATTTACATAACATGCTGATATTTGTATTATAAAGGGAAACCTTTTTGATTTGAATCAATATCAAAATATTATTTTTCAAACTTTTAAACTGTAGTATTCGATAAAACTATATTTGGACTGTCAGTCAAATTTCTAGGACTACATTTTTCTTTTTTTTTCTTTTTTTAAATTGATATTAAGTAATATTTTTTCTCCTACTGTAGAATCAGTTTATTTTGCATATATTTTAATATATAGCATTTGGAAAAAAAGCCTAGGAACACTGTATTCAGCATTAGTATTTTCTTGAATTCCAGATAATTTAAAAAATTTAACAATTCTCACATGAAACACAGAAGTCCCCTTCGCGGAGAGCTGCTTAAAGACTTATTTTAGCGGAACCCCAGGGATTAATGTTGCATAAAAAAAAAACAGATAATAATGAAAACTGCTTAATTCTTTTAAATTTGATGAATTGGTGAATTTATTATTGTTATTATGTTAAAAAAAATTTTTTGTTGAGATATTATCATTATTTTTTTGGCCGCGGTAGACACTTCTGTATAAAAAAATCCATGTAAATAAGTAAATGTATATATATATGTAATAAAAATAAATTAGTAATTATTTTTTAAATAACAATGACATTAAACATTTTTTTCTATGTATTTCGCTTACCAGCCAATGTATAAATCAATCAATGTTCCAGGTGTACCGCTTGCTTTCTAAAGCCCCATAACAGCTCCTCATAAATGGTCCATGGAAATTTATGCCCTCACCCAATTACGAACTCCCCTTTCGCCACTTTCCCCAACTTCCTGGCTCTGAAGGGAAGTTTTATTTTCTAATAGGCGCCAATACCGCTTTGATTGCACGCTCCCCGAAAACTAGGCCACCGAGTACAACAAAAAGCAGGCGAAGACAAAAATCGAGAAATTGAGGACGTCGCCGTTCGCTCCTTGCTCCGCTTTCTCTCCACTTTCCCGCATTTCCCGGCGCTTTTCCGCGTTTTCCCTCTTTCTCCTCCGGCAGCAGCTTGTCAAGTGGCTGCTTCAGAGCTCACTGTTCTGAGCAATGTGGGCTAAGTTGAGCTCTGCTCGTCGTCTATTGATTGCATTAAAGGCGGGCAAACTGGAAAAGCCGAGGAAATATAGCGTATACGCACATTAAAATTCAATTTACGTCCGTTCGATTCGCTCACAGTCGTCTGACAGTTTGAACTTTAATTAAAGCCACCAACGACAGGGTGATAAGGGTCATTGATTAGGAAAGATGGCCAGGCAGCTGGCAGGCACGTGTGCACGTCCAACTGAATGGAGTGGGAAAAGGCCACAGAACACATCCACACATGAGGCGGGCATAATGAAAAATCAACGGGGAAAAGCCAAATGTTGAATATGTAATTTATTGGGCCAGCCGATGCCACAAACCGGAACGACTCTCTCTTTTCGTCGCAAACTTGGCTGGCTTAATTAGCTGATTTAATGAATGTTTTGATTATTTTTGATACCTAGAATATATAACTTTAAAAGAATACATTTTTCTCGAGCGTTGCTCTGTTGATATACACTGTGTATTTGCAAGACAATTCCAAAATGTTGACTAATTAAGTCATTCGGCGCACAGGTGAGCAGCGAGGAGGTGAAGAGCTGGCTTCGTGGCTGGCTGACATTTCTGGCCGTAATGTTTGGGTGACACGCAAACACGTAGACAATCAACGCCATCAACGGCAATGACAATGGGGATCCAACCCACTCCGAGGCCCAAACAGAATAATTCCGTGAGTCGGGCTCAGCATATTTGAAAGTTTTGTCGCAACACTCCGAATGGCTGTTACTGCAACTGTGCCATTATAATAGTTATTTGTCAGCATTAGAGCAGTTGGAAAGTGGCGCTGACTAAACAAATTAGCACATTTTCATGCTGTTATGCAATGGAATTGCTAGTTTCTTGGCCGCAGGCGACAGTAGCCAGGTGAAGTGTCCTAATGAAGGTTTGAGGAAAAAGGCTACAAATGGGCTGTAACCATTAGTAGGGCGGGCTGGATTTTGGGCCTTATTGGAGGTGGAAATCTGGGAAAATGGGGCTGGAGTCATCCCTGCTCGGGATGCCATTGCTTACTTCTCAGCTTATTTGGGATAAATTGTCAAATTAGTGGTAGGTGCTTTGTGTTTGTTAAGGTGCGAGAGTTGGCCGGGCAATTAAAAAGTATGAATATTAAAAAGGTTGAACTTACCTATTCATATACAATTATTTGAAATGTCATGACTTTATTAGTTTATTAAGATTCAATCTATAATTTTAAAAAACCAATTCGGCTCGAAGGACCAATGTTGGGCAGAGTGGCTGAAGAGGCCAAAGAAAAAAGTTCGAATATTTATATATGTATATACCTTATTCGTGGGATACTCTTATTTATAACTTAGTAAACTAAATTAATCTAATTCGTGTAAGAGCTCAGTGGAGAATTTATACAAAGAGGAGAGATTAAAAGCTCGAAGAGGGACCTTTATCGGAAAATTGGGTACTGAGTGGTTCACGATCTAAACATTATTAAACACAGACTTATCGATTTATAATCACCACTATAATTTTAGGTTAGCCTCCCAGCGCTTCTGTTAATCTCTAGCAAGAAATTTAATTAAACAAAGTTGTAAAAAATATATTTATCAGAATAATTACTGTAGATTTATGGCTGAAACTGTATTAAAAACCTTGCTAACAAAGTAATAAACTTTAATTTCCACCACCCATTAAATTAAGAGAAAAAATCATTCTCTCAAACTAGTTATGCACATTTTACGGTCCTTGTTTTATGGCAGTCACCAGTCACCAGCCCCAGTCCCCCAGCTTCCCCCAGCTTCCCCCAGACCTTGCGTAGTGCCACTCCGCCTTCCCTGGCTGCCTACACTGGCTTTTAATTAAAGCCACCGAAATGCAGCACACAGGAGAAAAACAAGAAAAAGAGACATGTTTTACTGCAACCAATTAAACCACAACGCATACATTATAATTTTATTTTAATATTTATGTGTTTTTTGCCATGCGCCCCAAGTGTATTTCTGCCTGTGCATGCCATAAAACAGCGCCCAATTACTTAAAACTAGCAAAAATCCCCCTCCAATGTCCCAAAGTCCCCGAAGTCGTACAATTTTCCTTTGGTAAATATAAATATCACACCTTTTCACCCACCTGAGCATACACACCGTACATGTACAGTATGTAGTATCCGTGGCTTGGTGGAACACATCCCAGTTTTGCGCCAAGACAATGATAGCTAGTGGAACCCCATAGTTCAGCTAGTCCTGGCTGCGTGTAGTGCAGTGTATTCCAAGTAATCAAAAATGCAAATCGAGCCCATGAATTTCGAATTAGTTTTTAGCCCGGCAGGACACGGACCGGGGGGTTGAGTGTTTAGGCCACGCGGATTTTAGGCTAACGAACACACGTACGCGGCTCGGCCGTATCTCTCGCCGCCCCCGCAGATGTACGTGTAACAAATTTGTATCAGTTAGGCCGTGGCCAGGAGTATTCGCTCCCCGGCGGCGTTTACCTGGCTTACCTGTACCAGTGCAACCAAAAGTGGCAGAACGAAAAAACCGAAAAAGTACAGGAAATAGTTCACGGCATAGCGCGTGAGGCGGCTACGTAGAGATGGGCGCGTGAGGCCAATTAGGCGCTTGAGTTGGTGATTTAGGAAACTCTTACTAAAACATGACTTATATATGTGTAATTTTCGTCAATTCTTTTACTATCTAACTCCCGGATATCATTTTTCCAAATAGTAAGAAACTACAAATCTAAAGCTAATGTAAGAATACCTTTCATTCAATAAATACACCATGGTAAGAAAATACCTGAATATATTCTTTCCATTATCTTATTATTTTTGTTACTAAATATATATTAGTTGCAATTTTAATGGAATACGTAAGAGAATATTATTTGTCATCCTAAAAATCACGTTGTCAACTCTAGAATCCAGAAGGAGGCTTTAGCTGTAGTGAGGCCTGTGATTTGTGGGCTTTGTTGGTTTTTGACTCGGGCTCATCCTCGCGCCCCCATTCGCTCAGTGTACGTGACGCGCATTTTCGCAAGTCTGCCTATCAAATGTAAAGTGCCGGCAATTTATATTTGAACGCAGCGGAAAGAGGAAGGCGTCTGTGGAATTCTGGCCGACAAAGCCGGGCAAATCAATGTAAATATTTTTAAGGAACACGCCACACCGAAAAGAGAGAGAAAACCCCGAAGAGGTTAAAGCAATTGTGGAGGGGAAATTCGGGCCAAGTCAGGAACTGCATTTGTCGGCTTTGGAAAGCTTTCTTTCTATTTTTTCCACTCTCCGATTTTTCTCCGTTCGGTTTTCTGCCTTAGCCCGCTCCCAGTGGCATTTTCAATTTTACTTTATATGCAAATTTGGCATTTTGTAGCAACTGCTGCCATTGATAGCTCTCAGCCTCTCTCGCCTTCTGCCTCCCGGTATCTTTTTCAGTTTGTTTCTCTAACCCGTCTTTAAGCCAGCTTTACTTTCGAGCTCGCATTGCATTTGTGTTTCTATAAATTTTTCATTTTCCATTTAGTTGCAATGCCACACCGCAAAATAAAAATGGCCAAACAAAATCCCCTAAAATTCCTGCAACGTGTTTACGACTGTTTTTCTTTCATTTAAAATGTGTGTTTTTGGGCGTGGTCTATGAATTTGCAACGAATGATTGGCACACATTGTGGTCATGCTATGAAAATAGATTAAATATCTTGAAGAGGAGCTTAAAGAATTTAGTTTTGCTTGAATTATTTCTGAAACGTGATCGTAAAATCTTCTTCATAGAATTTTTAGTCACCTGACGGAACGATAGCTAACATTCTTTTAAAAATAGTCTCCTTCTGAAGTAAGGATGTTAATACAGACTTCACATGGACACGGTGGACACTTATTAGAAAGAAAACTATTCACTTTGGCCATCCAAAGCTCAGCTTTTTCGCCATTAATCTGGGACACTCCCATAGCCGTCCCATGGAAGGAGATTCTCCCCGGGGCAAACCCTGAGACACCCCTAACCACGCACTAATGGCACGCTGCCACAGCGAACAAAGTCTAAAAAGCCGGCCCAAAACTGTTTGCCATGGTTAGACACAATCGCCGCCGCTGGCGATAGGCAAAAGTGTCAAAGTGCTAAAGTGTGTTCAAAGATTCATAAGATTAAACGCAAAAGCCCATGCCGCCCTATCTCGTTCTCTTAGCACCGCCATCTCTACAGCTATCTCTGATGTCTTTGCGTTCAGTGGACGATAGCTAAGTTCTGCTAATGAAAGGTAGACGAGACTTCAATGCTGACTTTAACTTCATTGTTTGTTCTTTGATGTCTATGTAAGACTACAACAAGAATATCTGTTCTGGAATCTTATCATATGATATATATATGATATAATTGCTCAAACCATAAGTAAATAACATAACTGCATTCAACATCACTACACCAAAACTTTTCTAAAAATATATACTTGCAATCATGGAAGACTTTTCCCCATATATACATATAAATGTTTTTATTAAACTTTTTATGCATACACGATATTTCCTCCGTTTTCTTTAACCGTCCACGGTGCGATGGGGCGTATGCGTGATGTGTGTGTGCAGCTTGCCAAGACGATGAAACTCATTATGCTCAGCTCGTAGGAAGCAAACGCAAAGAAAAGTCTCGTCCTGGCGCCGAAGGCTACCGACGATGTCTGGCCAGTCCTTGAACTCACCTCGAGATTTTCATTCTGCCTAGGCCAATGCGTTTTCTGTATTAGCTTCGCCCAAAGGTTCAACGCCCTGCGGTTTTTCTTTTACGCCGCTCTTTTAAAAGAACTTAAAGGCAAAGACAGCGTGAATTTCTACTTCTGCCAGCTGGCCTGCTCCTTTTTTCCTCCGCCTGAAAAGCCAAGGCATAGGGAGCGCGAAAAATGTAAATTGAAAATGCAAAATGCTCATATGCAATTTGTTTGGTAGCGGGGCTGAGAGCGAGTCGGTTTCGGCCTTTTTTACAGTTTGCCGGGCATAAAAATCCACGACGGTCTACATTGTTGTCAGTTTGTAGCTTGGCTACAATCGCCTGCTTTACGACCACGCCCACACACATGGCAGGGCCAAAGGCATTTGGCATTTTATGCGAAATGTTTTCGCAGGAAGGGAACCGTCGGGATTCGGCATTATACAAGTTGTATGAGGTCCCAGCTTCTCTACCGCCTTTCTACCAATTCCAACTTCAACTACAAATTCCCGCCATTCCACTGGATGCCTTGGCTTTAAAATTAAGTTTACATTTTTAATGTGGCGAAGAGGGAGCTGCGTCTGAGTTTTATGTTTGCCATCTTTAATGGCCATGACTTTTGCCATTTCTTCTCGCAAGTTGATGAGAAATAGCACAAATATTGAGAGATAAAAAAGGGAGGAGTGTGTGCAAATAAACTGAAAGTTAAATGATATCCGCAAATTATTGTGGGATTGAGATATGCCAGTAAAGTAAGGAAAGTAAATGACAATTTATTCATGATATCAAACTTAACATTTTCCTTTGGCTTATATTTGCTTTAGTTAGTTCCCAATTATATATTACTCATACGCCACATAGTCACCATTCATCAGGGCGGGCATCCAGGGCTCGAACTCCTCGTCGTTTTCCTGGGTCATCCGCCTGGCTTGATTGAGCTGCGTCGGCCAAATCACGTTGCAATTGCCACAGACGAAGCTGAATGGCAAACGAGAGGAGAAACGAGACTCATTAGACCGAAGCGTGATGCGTGACACCAACTTTAAATTGTGGGAAGACAAGCGGCAGGACCTCATCCTTGTCCCTGTCCGCCCGTCCCAGTCGCCGCGTACTTCGGCCACCAGCCATTTCCCATTTCCCCCACATTGCAGCGTAATCTTGGCCATTACTCAAAAAGTAGCTTCGCACGTAGACTGCGACTAAAAAAAGGCCAGCGGAGAAATGGCAACCAACAAAAAGCGGCGTACACTGGAAAATGTTGTACAAAATGTGTGTAATATATGTTAAATATTAATTAGATAAAATCTACCGAACGTAACCATGGTAGAACTTAAATTTATATATACTTCCGTTCAAAACGTGCAAGACACAACCCCCGAGGTACATATACAATATTTAAAACATTTTTTTTAGTAATGAAATACAAATTTTACTTAATGTTTAATGTTCTTACGAAATTTTTATTTTCTTAAATTTAAATAAGATCAGATAAAGGAATCATTAACTTTTTAAATTATTGAGTGATTAATCACTCATTGCTTCAGTATTTTTCTTCCAAGTGTATCCAGCACTGCGGGTGACATTCGTAGTCGGTTTGTGTTTGTGTAGCCGTTATTCCCGGCAGCTCCAGCGTCCCGATTTCCACCCCTCCCAGCTTTTCCGGCCCCTCGGCCTGGCGCCTCTGTCATTGCCACCGTGCCCTGTGTTCTCTGCCTTTGAAATCAGAATCCAGTGGAAGCCCCCGCGCCTCCGTTAATGGCTTTGTTATGCTAATTTTCTGACGCCTTCTGGCCATCGGAGTCGCCTGTTGGCCCTCGTTGGCTTTTGGTGCGGTTTCTTATTAATTTAATTATAAATATTATTTTTTTGTTCTCCTGTTTTTTTCAGAGCATTTTAACAATTTCAGGGAAATTAAAAACAATCTCAGTCCAAATTATATTATAATAATTTCCGAGCTGAGAGTGGCTGTTAAGTTGTCGCTCATCAGGCCTAGCTTCCTATCTGACGCACTTTTTTAGAAATATTTCAATAGATTGAGGGGAAACTACGTTTTTATTATTATATTATATTTGTAACTTGCTTAATATCCAACACGAATTATACATTTAAGCTGAAACATGGCTTCTATCTCGTCTAGTTGGGTTTTACTGACCTAGAGTCGTTTACTTACAGCTGTGCGACACAATGCCATCGATTTCATTGGGTTTCTCCATTTTCCTGCACGTGGTGCCCTCCCAAAAAAGTGAAAATCTGTCATTTGGTGAAAGGGTCTTAGCCGGAAAGCCCTTTCATAAGCATCGCATAAATTCTTTGTCAATTGTGGCAAATTTTTAGCCAGCTGGATTGTCAGTCGTCCTCTTCGCAATTCCGTCTGTAGTTTTCCCCCTTTCTCGTTCCGAGTCCTTTTCCCTCTAATTGTGGCATGTGTGTTTGTGGATGTGAAGTCCTGGAGCTGTAACTAGAATTTGATTGTGCGAGTCAGGAGAGTGCATTGATTGGATTAGCCCTACCAAGGCGACTGCTGGCCATGTGGTCGGTCATAAATGAAATGAACCTGAAGACTAGTAGATGAAATGGCAGAATAGAAGTTGTGACACATTGCGGTAATTGTAAAAGAATCTTTTACCATAACAAAGCATTTCTATTTACAAGGGAAGGGAAAATTACTTCTGGCTAGGTGAATGTATTACAAACTGTTGTAACAAGGAGGTGCTGTTTATTAAAAGAAGATGTTTATAAGAACTATGAAATAAATTAGTCTGAATATGGCCGCTATTAAAATTCCTGGTATATTTTTCCGTTAACATATTATACCTAAGAAAAAACGAAAAAAGTTAAAAATTTAAAGAATATATTTGTACTGCAGCATTTTCAGCAAAGCGTTTTTTTTCTAGATTTTGTATTAGACTTTGTATTCTCTCTCTTCTTCCATTGTTTTTTTGTCCAGCCTTCTTGGTTGGCCTGTTTGCTGGCTTGTGGCTTAGGAATGGCTTACAAGCTGCTGTCTTGTTTTTTTCCCAGCTCTCCTCGTGACCCTGCAACCGATTATCTTGCAAGTTTCTATTCTCTCCTGCTCTTCCTTCATTTCTGCATTTAATCCGCAGCTCACAGTGGCCTTATTCATGATTTCCAGCTGGTTGTTGTGGCATTCCTAAGCTCAATCAAACAGAAAGTGAATACGCATTGAATTAACAGTGCAATATTCGTATTTTTGCGGACGCCTGTCGGAAAATCCAGTTGAGTTTTATAATTAAAATTCCTCGAGTCCGAAATAATCCCCTTTGCACATAGATGCAGTCCGTGTACAATTTAAATGGCATTTCTGCAGAGCGAGAGTGTGTGCTGAAACAGAAACTTTAGACATAAAAGCCAGACCCCTTGAAATTCTTTTTTTCCTGTCCACCCCTTCGGCTTTATTGTTGCTGCTCGCAAAAACCGTGCAGACATTTGGACGCAACTACTTGAAGTTTTATGCCCCGTTTCTGCCTTCTTTTTCCATTCTTTTCCCTGCCACATGGGAGGACTTTATGGCTCATACGTGTGGGCTCCTCTCGGAGCATATTGAAAACTCAGCATTGTTATGACTTTGAAACAAACTGAGGGCGAAAGCATCCTTTCTCCTTAGCCCTCAACATAATGGCAGGTGCCAGCAAAAAATGGGCGGCTGGAAAGGAAAGCGAGAAAAAAGAAAACTGTTATCGGTCTGCGTGCTCAAAAGCGCACTTGATTGCTCAAATCCTTTGTGTATCCCCTTTTAAGCCTTTTGTTTTCCATTATGCGCCGGAAGTGTTGTAAACACTTCAGCGCAGGACACGGGACGGCAGCCAAAGCCACAATAACAGTAACCCGAGAAGGACCAAAGGGCAAGGAAATTCCAAGTCCAAGACAGCGTCTCAAGCGGCGACGGGACTTCCTAAGATTTTTTTCTCTACACAACAAAATATTTTCTTAAAGTTTGGAATACTTTGGCTGCCTCTAAAGTGAAATATAACATATTCTCTTTTTTCTCCAACAGGGAAAGAATACATTTTAAGACAGAAACTAATTCGAATAATTTTCTTTCTTATATATTTAAAAAATTTAAAGATTCTAAGAACGATTTGATATTAGTTTCCTGAGTGTATATGCAAATGCGCCGACATTTTAATATAAACCAAGCTGGGAGAGGACACACGGAAATAAAGCATAATAATGTGGCATGACAATCCGAAGAAATGGAGATGGCAGAAGGGGCGGGGGGAAGGGAGATCGGGAAAAGGCGACGCGTGCCAAACGGGAAAACACTCATAACGCTTCGCTCCCTATTTTCCAACTTCCCTTTCTTGAGAATCAGACCCTCGTGGGTTCTCTCTTGTCAATATGCTTCCCGCTCGACTTGTGCTATAATTGTGACTTCCCTCCCCGGAACTATGTGTGTCAGCGAGGGTTAAGGAATGAAGATTATGCCAGCCGGGACACTTTCAG
>JAEIHY010003744.1:0-12128 GCA_018904565.1 Drosophila tsacasi
GAGCAAAGCCCTGTTAAATTTCCCATATAAAATTCTGTTATTAACGTCCTGTTAAGAATTAATGATCAAAGCCCTGTTAATATTTCACCAAATTATACTCTCTTTTCTCTGTCAGCGCCTGAGAGAGCGGAGAGAGAGTGCAAAAGCCGACGAGAGCCGAAGGTTGCTCGGCGCTCAACAAAGTATGACCGCATCTGAGGCTCGCAAAAAATGCCAAACAAGAAGTAGAAAGAGAAGACAGACACTCCACTTAAGAGCTGCTGAGCGGATAAAGAAATACTGGTTTAAGAGTAAAGAAATACTGGGTTTTGTGTGTGACTCTTAGGCGGGCGGCAGGTGGTTGAGTCGGCTTAAAGGTTTGTTGCCAAAACAGACGCAGACACTCACCAGCCAGGAATTCTGTTTAATTATAAAACAAAAAAAAGCTAAAAATATAAGTACCTATAGTATAGAAAGCGAGTTGAAGTTCTGGGGTTTCTTGGTTTATTATCTTCCGTAATTTATGGCCCATTGGCAAGTCTGCTCAGATGGCTAATACAACTTTTATGGCCTTTAGAGAAGCATTTGTTAGAGTCTTTTTGTATATTTATTTTCTTTGAAAGAGAGTTCCCCTGTGACAAAATTAGCCAATATGTGGAAATTATGAAAGATAAGAAAGAATATTTTATTGTGATTTTTTGTCATAAGCTAAAATAAAATATTTATAAAATTCGCTGTTTTCGGTTCAATATCTTAATTTGAAGCCTAGAAGGTCATGTTAATATCTTAAATCTTTCAACAAAAAAAAAATTAAATAGTCTTTGTGTCATGTGCTAAATTATTGAAAATTCTTGGCTATCCCTCTCTCTTCAAACTGTATTAGTTTCCCAGTAAAAGAGAAGAGAGACCCCCTTTAAAGATTTATCTTATTTTTGTAACCAACAAATATTAAAGCACACTTTTACGCTGTATCTCGAGTAACACCAAATATATTCCTCAATCCCCAAGGCAGGCTATACTTAAGACCCACATCGCATACAAAAGGAACCTTGTGCTGGCCGTAAAAGGCATCGTATCCACTTATTCCTGTATTCTCCGCCATCAAGATTTGTTTCGGCTTAAATGAGCTTTATTATATGTTTAAAGGTACCCTGACAGTCAGTACCAAGCCCCCAGAAACCATTAAATTCAATCACCTTTTGTTGCTGCCTTTGCAGCCGCGTATTCTCATCGCCAATCTGTTGCATCGTCATCGTCGCCGTCGTCGTCGTCGTCATTCGGATCAAAGTTCAATCGATCATTGGGCTTTGTGATATTTAGCCGGCGATAGCTGGCAGAAATTATGGCAAACACTTTGTTAAGTTGGCTCTCGCGAAAGAGCCGCCTGGCGACGTCGCCTAATCACGGCAATTGCATCGGAAAAACAGTCGCGACTTGCGGCTGGATAAATTGAATTGTCTAGCTTGGCGTTTTCCATTATGTTTTTGCCTGTTCCTTTTGCCAGCGCTGCTTTGCTTGGCTTTTGCCGCTGTGACGCTGTGGCAACACGGCGAATGAGTGATTTATAGCGCGCATACGACGCGTGGTCTGTGGCCGCTGCAGCTCAATGCCGCCGCAGCCGGCCAGCAAGCAGTGCTGGCAGTTAATTTGAAAATAATACACGGCTCAGGCCGGAGTGTTGCCAAATTGTTAAGGAGGACAGGGAATTAATTCGGCAAATGCCTGCACTTTGCCGACGGCTGTGCGAGGCGATAATTAGAGGGGCTGTCAGGCCAGAACACATGGCACACCTTTCAGGGTTTTCCGTTTTGGACGTGTTGCTCTAATTGCAGTCGCAGGTGAGTATCTGTCGAGAAATGCAAGCGATGGCTGCCCTTTGCTCCATTTTCCGCACGCCAAACAAAACTTTCAAAATGCAAATTAGGCACGTTCGTCGCTCTCGCGGTGAACGGCATTTGAACCCCCGACCGACCGGGCTTAAACGACACAGCGAAGCGCTCTGACAAGCCCATTTACAAGTCGCCAGCCAGCTAAATCCTAAATCCCAATCCCAATCCCAATCCCGATCCCGAGCCCGTTCCGAGGTTGAAAACTTTGCCACAAATTGTGTCAATATTTGTCTCGTGCTGGATGCTGCTGCTGCAACAAATCGTGCCGCAAAGGTCTCCCCCGGTGTCAACCGAGCCACCAAAGAAAACAAAATCAAAGCCCCCACCAAAAAAAAAAAAAGACAAAAACCGAAACAGCAGAGTTAAAAACATGACAGCCCATAGAAATTATTGAACATGGACAATGCACAGTGTGCAGAGGGATTCAATTAAATATATCAAAGCCAAGCTGTTATGTAAGTTATTAAATAAAGTTTAAAAGGAATGAGCGTTTATGTAACAAGTCGAACTTTAAACTTGAATTTGGTAATTATTTTTTAGGAAATGATTCGATAAATAAGGCTTTAATCTTCCCTCACTCTCTCAATACTGATTAATTTATAATTATCTTTTAAGGCTCGCTTAGGCTCTCGGGCTTTAACCACTGTGCTTGGGAGTTATCTAATGCCCCGAAATTGGGTGCGATGCCAAACAGTGAATGCAAAAACTATGCGCTCGGTGCGCTAATGAACTGCCCGGCGTTCATCTATCAATGTCAGGCCCCGGCCAAGAATGGACCTTTTGTCCCGTCCCGCTGGCCAGATAAATTTCGATATTCAATTTGATTGGCTTTTACCGGGCACAATCAGAACAAAGAATGGTGTTTGCAGCCTTTTGGCGTCTCTTGGCGGCTAATTCGGGAATCTGGGGAGTGGTGCTGGCGCTGCCTGCCCACACGCCAAGGAGCCAGCACATAAATCGTTATTTGGTTGACACATTTTTGTGGCTCAGGTGGCGGTTCAATTGGGTTTTTCTTTTTCATTTTTCAATTTTTTTTTTGGCGATTGGCAATTGGAGTCGCCCCGGCCAGTTTCTTGGGGTTTAGTGGGTCGAAAGCGAAAGTCGAGCAGCTCAGCGAGCAGTGTATTTCATAATCCAATTAAGCATTAGGCGACAGCTGATTGACGGCTCCAGGCGGCCAAGGAAGCGGCTCATTAGCCAAGAGCCAAGATCAGCGTCTCAGCGGAGCAGCAGCTACCGTGCCACGCACTCCATTCACAGTTAATTGGATTCGATAAGGTCAAGAACAATGAACCGGGGAGCGGTCTGAATATGTATTCAGATTTGAGGCGGAGTAGTAAGCTCCCTCCTAACTTATCTACTCCCCACTTCAATTCTTATTTAGAATGGAGTCCAAAGTACTCACCTCTTCTGCTGGTTACTCTCCAGATTGCTGGCAATCACATTGTCATGGGCGGCGGATCTGGCACGCGGCAGCAGAGGAGGCGGCGGCGCCACGGGACTGGCCACATTTTCGAGGATGGGCTGCTGGGGCGTGTGGTGCGGACGCTTGCGCGTGGTGGGCAGATTACTGGGGGTACCTCCTACTCCTCCAACTCCGACTCCCCCTCCATTCGCGAGGTGCTTGTGCTGGAAACAAAGAAGCCAAGACAGTCAGAATCCAATTACCAAACAGTAGTAGTTGGATGCAGTCGACCCACCTGCAAGCTCGTTGGCTTCTTGGGCACCAGCGGCGGAACCTTGGCAACTGGCGGAGCGGCGGCGTAGGCGGTGCGTCGAGTGGACGCCCCGGCGAAGCTGTTCCGACGATTGGGCGAGGCCGGCTGTGGGCGCGGCTGCAGCACTTCCGGAGGCGGCGGCGGCGGCAGGGGCTCGTCAAAGGTGTAACTGGTGTCCAGTTCGCTCTGAGGCGGCGGCGGCAGCTCCGGCGAGGGCACCCGGAGATTCGGATGCTTGGGCGGACGCTCGGGCGGCGGTCGGTGATTATGCTGCTGCGGATGGTGCTGCTGGTGAGCCAAGGCGGCGGCCTGCTGGAGCAGCAGCTTGTCCCGCATAGGCGCATACTCGGTGGCCGAGGAAGTGCGCCGCGTGGGCAGGGCCAGGCCGCGGCCTCGGGGAGGCGGCGGCGGTGGTGGCATGCCGCAGTCATTGAAGGAGTTCTTCTCCGCGCTGCTAATGTTCCTTATGCTGGGCGCCTTTACCTGCCCCTGGGCCTGATGCAGTTCCCGGAACTCCGCGTAATCCGAGGCTGAACTGGAACGCCTCAGGATATTGGGCAGCAAGCTGCGAGAGCGTGGCGGAGGAGGCGGCGGAGTGGGTGAGCTGCACTCCCGCGAGGAGGCTATGGAACTGTTTCCACCAGAGGGCGGCAAACCCACCATAATGGGACTCAGATTGTTGGGCAGCGACTTGCGCTCCAGCGCCTGATAGGACTGCGAGTGCGGACGCAGCAGCTGCTGCTCCTCCTTCTGCTGCTGCTGCTGCCGCTCCACGTAGGACTGGACCGCGTTCTTTTGGAGCGCCTTCAGGGCCGGATTCGAGAGGCGGTGCGTCTTGCTGGGCTCCAGGTAGGCGAACTTGGGCGCCTCACCCAGCTGCGTGCGCTCAAAGTCGTTGATTCTCTCGGCCACCGAGTGCCAGGTGGGCTGCACTGCGGCTCCCGCTGGCGTTATCACAGGTAGTCTGGAAGGGATTTAGATTAGTAGAGGAATTGCCAGTTCCAAAGGACTCTCTATCTTACTTGGCGGACTTGTGCAGCCCGGAGCTGAACTGCGGCTTGGGATGCTGCACGTACTGCGAGGTGTTGCTGTGCACCGGCTCCGTGTAGGTGCTCACCGGGAACAGGCGGTGGTTGCTGCGGTAGGAATCAGTGCTGTTGGTGGGGCTGTGACTGTGACTCTCCATGTTGGGCGTGCTGCAGCTGAGGACCTCGGACTTTCCGAGGGGGAGCTGCAGCTTGCTGGGCTTCCCGGCCGGCGGTTGGGGCGCAATGGTGACCACTGCCTCGCTGCTGGAGATGGTCACCGAGATGCTGGACTTGTGCTGCTGGCCCGCGGATCTGCCAAGCTGATGATGCTGCCGCTGCTGGAGATCGCCCATAGAGTGGGATTGTCCGAGGAGGGAGCGAGGCTTCTCCGTGGGCGATTCCAAGGAACTGTGTGTGCCCAGCTTGGACGACTGGCTACTGAGGTGATCCTGCTGCGGAAAATGGTGCAGCGCCATCGAGGTGTGCACCGGCGGATAGCTGGGACTGTGCCGGTGCTGGATGCGCAGGGACTGTGGCTGCTGCTGAGCCGCCGTTGGCTCCTCGGCAATCGCCTTGGAGGAGCTGCTCTCGGTGGGTGAGCTCGGTGCCACCGGATCGTTGTCGTGCAGGTACAGCACGCTCTCGCTGTGGTGACGCTTGGGGGTCGGCACCCGGGAGCTGTGCACAATCAGCTGCGAGGAGGAAACTGCAACGAAGGGAAACGGTTAGGTTAGGCACGGCTAGGTTAGGGCGTGTCCTCGGCCATTCTAAAAGGAGTTGCTCCGGAGTAAAAGTGGGCCACCGTTGTTGGCGGCTAGCCAAGGTCGTGGGGGAGTGGGCAGAGCCAGTCGTCAATATATATAGTATGCATATATATGTATATATAATTTGGGCAGCCTTCTCTTATTACAGACGGGTGCCACCGCCACCCATTCACCCCAAAACTGTGACTGTGCCACTGTGACCCGAAGCCAACTCGGGTTACAGCCACAATTGCCATTTATTCTTATTTCTGTTTGTAAATTATACGAATTCCTACGTTTACTTGGGGTTTTCGTTATAAAACTAACGTTTCTAGTTTATGAAAGTACCAGTATATAGAAAATATAGTTAGTAAATAGATGAGATATCATAGGTTTTATAATGATATATCCTTGGAAAATGGCTAAAGATGTCAAGAAAGTATATTATAAAAATATTTGAACTATTCTCATTAAAAGAAAGAAATACAAAAATATATTTTGAAGCCACAAGATAATTTAAAAAATGAATGAAATCATGCCAAAGGTTAATTAAAATTATGTTTTCAATTATTATTATATTCAATTATAATTAATTAAATTATTAAATGCAGACATTTATTTTAAAGCCAAAAGATAATTGAGGTATTGTTTAAATTTAAACAATTCACTTAATAATACTTGTTTCGTTGACAATAATGAATATGCAATAACAATTATTAAACCTTTTCTTTAAAATTATAATTAAATATAAACTATTTACATTTAAAATATATTATATTTTAAATACATCATTTTATATTACATTTCTCTAAGGCAATTGTGACTGTTTTTATACATATATCTTCGACAAACTTACCTGATTCTGCAATGGCGCTATAGCCGGTGGCATGACTTGCCTCGGATATATCGCTCATGGAGCCCAGCCATTTTAGGGTTTCCGTGGAGGAAGTGCTCTCCGAGCTGTTGTTGTTGTTGCCACTATTGTTATTGCTATTGCTGGAGCCGTTGCTAAGGCTATTGTTGTTGCTGGATCCGGAGGAGGAGCTGGCATGGGAATGCGAGTGGGAATGGGAATGGGAATGCGAGTGGGAGTGGGAGTGGGACTGGCGGGCCAAGAGCGGAATGGGCGATGGCGCCACCGAGTTGCTGCAGACGGAGGAGAGATCGTTCTCCGACCAATGATGCGACTGCCGGGACAGAAGATCGCTCTCCTGACGTAATCTGCAAATAGAGTTGGAATGGGGAGTTGTGGAATCAGTGTGTTGAGGCTGAAGCCGAGACTGAAGTATTTATTTTTAGTTTTTTTTCTTTTTTGGCAAATCATTGCGTGCTACAGAAATTTGTCTGATTTGTGTAGGATTTGTGTGTGCGATTTCTGGTTTCTGCCTATTTTCGCATGGCCGCAATTACTTGAATTTCTGGCTTAGCCTTCGCACCGGGCTAAAATAGACCCAGAAGCAGCGACTCTCTTCGGCAGTCCGGCACTTGGGGCAAGTTCAGACACTGAAGACATGCAGACACTTGGACACACTCAGGCATTTGGACAGAAAATAGAGCTAACAACCGGAGACGGAGCCAAGAAGACCTTGAGAGCCGAGCTTAAGCTGCTCGTTTTCGGTTTTATTTCTCTATTTATCATGTGTGTGTGTGTCTGTGTGTCTCTGCCTTACCAAGAATTTTTTATGGCGTTTTTTAGTGTACAAATAAAATTCATAATTGTCGCTCGGCATTTGATGCGAGTGGCAGTATGTGCGCGGAAAAACGTGTTTGCAATGCAGTCGCCACACGGTAAGAAAATTATAGAGAAATGGAAATATCACTAAGATTTTAAAGATTTTACAAAGCCTTAAGGAATTCGGAGCAAGTTTAATTGTGCAATTAATTAGGAATCTAAGATATGTTTAGGCAGAAAATGATGAGTATCAGTATTAATCGAGAGAATCATTCATTTTTGGCTAGAACCCCTTGACAATTTTAGTATAAGGCAATTTAGTGTAAGGTACTCCTATCCAGGATTCTAATACAAAATAAAGATAGATTTGATATTTGTATTTAATGCCTATTTTTTCCAAAAACTTTTCTAAATATATTCAAAATTATATTTAAATTACCAACTATTGGTTTTTAATCTATATATATTCTTTCTTTGAAAACAAGGAAATAAATCATAGTTGCATGCTGATTTTCATCTTCTTTGATTATGATGAAATACATAATTTTACCCCTAATAAATTCAGTTAAATTTCTCTCTCTGCACCAACTATTTCCCCCACCATCCCTCGATCCAACCCCGAACAACTTACTTATCCAGAAATGGCGTGGCCGATGTGGAATCCGAACTTGACACATAGCTGTGGTACCCCTCCGACTGGGCATAGGAGGCCTGCTTCTGGTGGTGGAAGGCCGTCTGGTCGTAGAACACCGAGGACCGGCTGTTGTACTCCTCGAGGCCCGCCTGGGTCAGCCCGCACTGGTCCATGGACGTGGAGCCGTGGACGAGATTAAGCGGATTCAGCTGGCCACTGCCGGCCATGTGGTGGGGCAGCATGTCATCCTGCAAAGAGAGAAACCAGAGAAATCGTCGATGTTGCATAAGTTCCAAGTTCCAAACGGGGCATTCAAATGGTTTGTTTAATCATTAGTTATGTGACGACGACCGACCGGAGAGCCAACATTTGCAAATGATCCGCGGCCATAATTACGGTCAAAGTCGAAGATAATACTTAAGCTATAGCCAAAAAAAAAAAGAAGAAAAATCAAAATAAAATCCACAATAATCCCACCGCGTTCGCTGCAATTGCCGACGAGCAAACATATTTGAAGTGCAGCGCAGTGGCAGCCAAGATGTTGCCAAAGCATATATATTATATAGGTGGCAGAGCCCCTCGTGGGAGGGAGATGCAGACACCGACAGAAAAAAAAAAACATATACAAAACCCAATAAGAAGAAAAGGAAAAACACAACCGCCAAGCGGAGCGTCCATAATAAGCCGGATTAAGTAATGTTTGTGCACAAGGCGAGCGGACCGGCGCAATGCTCCACATGAGCAGGGCTCCGTCTCCGTCTCCAGCTCCAGCTCCAACGCCAGGCCTTCCAGCGCTGATTCACGCTGCGATTCGGTGATCAAGTTCACTGGATTGGGTGAAAATTTGGTAACGAAAAAATAACAGTTCGATAAGGTGATCATTGCAGTGATCGGGGCTTTGGGTAAACAGTGGTTAAATCCGCTAAATTCATGGCTATTAAAAGTGTTATTATGATCTGCAGAAAGAGATTAAATGTAATATTTCCCAGTAATTCAGGTAGCTAGCAAACAGGAAGTATTATCTACAAGAACTTGAACAGTTTGAGTCACGCCTTTGCTTTCTTTAGGTTTTATCAGCTCAAATAATGTTTGAATATTAACAAGGAATTCTAGTTACTGCTTTAAATATGATTCAATTTGCACAATTACTCTGCTTTTAATATTTAAATATGTTCTCTAGTTTTGAGTTCAAAGACCGTAGGAATAATATTAGCTTTTAAACAGGAAATAGAGCACGTAGTTATCTTTCCTACTCAAGCTTTCAGCTTTTAGGTTGAGTCACACTTTCTGTTTAATCAGTATTAATTCGTGTGATGTATGCTTTTGCTTTTCATTAAGGGTTATCAGCTCGAATTTGATTGATTATTGGTTCACACGATTTTACTTATAACAGATCGATAACCTACATAATCACTATATAATCAATGTTATTATGGCGAAATAGATAAGGTAATGATTACAAGATAGAGAATTAAATATAAGAGTAAGTTATAAAAGTATAATGAATGAAATGAATTGCCAGAAATACTTTAATATCCATTTTAAATGAGTAAAAATGTATATTATTTTTTTATATTTTAAAAGGTAACCATTAACCATTTATCACCGCGGTGATCACTGTTTATGACACTCCCCAGTCACCTACCTACATTTAGCCCCTAAGAGCTGCCAGCACTCGTCAGCTCATCAAGTCAATTTGCTTGCCATCCCTCGTGTCGTATACTTAATTTTTGGATGTTTGCGCCTGCGACTCTCATAAACCAAATCGAATTGTAAATACTCAAGCATAAAGCCGAAACACATGGAGAAACAGCAAGCGGGGTGAATAAAAAAAGCACAAAAACCCAAAAACAAAAATGAGCCAAGTCGAAATAAAACTGACGTTCAAAAGTAACGAAAACGAAAACGAAACGTTACAAGACCAAGCCTTAAGCCACTTGACTGACTTGGCTTGAAGTCTCGATTGCATTGAGATTGGGGATTGTAGAGTTTTTTTTTTCACCATCTATATGTACATATCTATATAGACTCATATATATCTTTGTTGGTAGCTATATGGCTACGTGGGCAGCTGCTGCTGATTGTCTTTTTGACTTTGGCGCCACAAAAGCAGCAGAAATAAATCAAAAAATCGTAAATGCTTAATGGCAAATATATATAATAATCATAATAATAACGAATCACATGAGACTGACAGTTGCCGATATGCAATAGAATCGTTTTCTGGGTCAACTACTTAGGTTTCAAGTCAATCTCCCGCTCTGTCTCTGCCTCGGTTTCTGCCTAGGGCGCATCGTCAAGAATTTTAATGGTTCCGAGCCACTCTCCGACTGTTCCCAAGAACTGGCGTCCACCGAGCGGCAAGAGCTCATGGTTCCAAGTGGAGTCATTCATACACTCAGTCAGTCAGTCAGTCAGTCAGTCAGTCGATCGTCGTGCAGTTTCATTTCAGTTCGTTTGGGTTTCGGCTTTACCTTATTTTTTGGCTGGGCCAATTGCCGTAATTATTTTGTCTCTCTAACACGAATTTAAATCAGCAACTGTCCCACGGGGCCCTTTACTTTGCCTTCGCTATTTTCGGCCCATTTCGTTCCTAGAGAAACCTCCTCTCTCTGGCCGAAACCCCATAATTATCGGCCACAGCTGTGTTGCCCATGTGAAATTGCCCTGGATGAGCAGCCCCAACTTCAGCTCTAACTCCATCTCCAACTCTGGCTCCAGCTCCAGCTCTAGCTCTAGCTCTAGCACAATAAATCAATGGCCAGGGCTCTAGTCCCCGGGATGGAGATGAAGCTGGGGATCTGGTGCAGTGGGTCACAGCTGGATCCGCTGACTTGGAGCAGGGGGGGGCGAGGGATTCTTAATGATCCCGTGCCACGGGCGAAATCAAACTTCCGTCCAAATGCTTCGCTCGGCGCGTGTTAAATAAATCACTTGATGAATTGTGCTAAGTGCTCGACTGCCTAGCTGTCTGCCTGCAGGAAAAGCGCTGCAAATTGCCTGGGAAAACGGCGGTAGAAAGGTGTCTGCGGGCCATCTAGGCGTATGCGTAATATTTGTTAAACCATTAAAATTATATCAATGAAGCGGAAACCCACTGGGGATGCCTCCCGGGGCTGAGCTTGCGGGATAATAGTTCCATTTTTCCCTCTAAATAAAGAAAAGCTCAGCCCAGGGCCTGTATTTGTTTTTGGACATCTTTGGGATTCGTGCATTTTAATTGCATTTAAGAGAAAATTAAGCCATGGGCTAACTTCCTGCCCTGTCATTTATTTTTGCCTGGGGTTATACTTTTTAGATAATGGTTTTGTGGGTTTTTTTTGCGGAAGTTAAATGACTAAATACATAACTTTTCAGGCTTATACAGAGGGCATTACGAGGGGTTTATGTGTAACGAAAGATATATTTTAAATGAGCTTAAATATGTTTATTTAAAGCTGTTACATTTAATATTAGAAGATTTAATTAGTTTGCCAAAAGATTTATAATGTTTACACATTTAAAATTTAAGTTTTTAAATGATAATAATAATAAAAAAACTAAATATGAAGTTCTTTAAAATATTTTAGGGCTTTAACAGGCAACTCAACTATGGTGAATAACATAAGTGAGTTTGTTGCAGATTATCAATTATATTTTAAAGTTCTTCATATAAATATCCTATTAATTAGTTAAGCAATTTATTTATTTTCAAATATATCCCAATTATTGAGTCTTCACTGTCACATTAGTCAGCTTGCATCCAGCAGACTTGGAGAATTCCGCTCGCTATCGGCGGTACGCTTGACTCATGTGTGCAAAAAGGTCACTTAGTCAGACTGTCAGACGGTCTGCTTTGCGTCGCGTGATAAGAGACAGCGGAACACGAGGAGCACAGCCAGAGAAAGAGACGGGAACAGAGTCAGTGACAGAGACAGAGACAGGGACAGATTGACAGCCGCCCACATGTCTCGCCAAAGATGCGGAATTCGCGGCGAGAATGCAGGCAACTGGAGATTTTCGTGTCGCCGATCGGCATTATTCGGTTTTCTTTTTTTCTTTTGGGGTTTTTTCTTGGGGTTCGTGAGGAAAATTTGTAAGCACTTTTTTTTGTATTTTGTGCTTTGTTTCTTCTCAGCTATTTTGATTTGCGTTTTCCATTGTCGCTGGCTTTTAATGGCCAACACGAATTTGACTCTTTGCAGCGGATAGTCGGCCAAAGAAAAGAAATTGCAATCAAAATGCGAGCAAACGTGTCAGTTGCCAACGTGGCCGAGCTTCGGCTTTAGTTTCGGAGCTGGATTCGGATTCGGATTCGGATTGAGATTCAGCCTCAACTCCAGCTTCAACCTCTCGGCTTCGGTTTCAACTTCAACTTGGATCGTGCTGCGATTTGGATTTGAATTTGGCAATTGGCGAGAGCACGAACGTTGAGTTGAACGGGGAAGCCCGCAGGCCTCGAGCATTAGAATTGAATTGCAAAGAG
>JAEIHY010003756.1:0-11807 GCA_018904565.1 Drosophila tsacasi
AAATATATAATATATTAAATATTATATAGTACATACATTTTATATAAACCAAAAGACATTTGTATTGTAATGCAGTTACCTAAACCACCAAGTCATGGGAATTAATCTTGTATTAAAGTAAGTAAAGCCTAGGCATATTTCGTCATATTTTTCGTTAGTGAAAATGTATTCCCCAACAAAAATTATGACGAAATATGCCTAGGCTTTTTCTTGTTCGCAATTATTTAACCTTTTGAATTATCATGCTCACATTTAATAAACTTTGTGCTAAACCATAAAGTGCGCGAAGTGTTCTGTGGCAGCGCGCAGACTGTGTATTTTTAGACATGATGAGGATAAGGTAATAAATAACTATTTTATTTCAAAAATGTCATGGTGTTTCAACCCCTGAAGTTTGGCATACGTTACAATGTCATGCCGTTCATTTACCACAAAAGTTGTCATAATGATAATGACTCATTACTCAGCTGCAGATGGCAAAAAAAGTTGTTGATGTTCGGTTTAAGCCTTGTAAAAATGCAATTTTATGATTGCCACAAGGCTGTCCTTAGCTATGAGTCATTAATGGTTTGTTATCTGTAATTCTAATCTATGAGATTGTTATAAATTTTTGAACTTTTCGAAGAATGAATTCCGGAATTCCCTCCTTTAATACCTCTTCGCTTTTATTATAAATTTTGAACTTTTCAAAGAATAAATTCTGGAATTCTCCCCTTTAATACCTCTTTCCTTGACAGTTTTTTTCTTAGCCTCCGCTTTAACTCACCTCCTCGCGTCCGTTGCTGGATGTGGACAACTTCGGTTGACTAGCAGCGCCCTTGCCCTTGGAGCTGGTGGAACTCTTCCGGCTGCTGGGGCTGTCCGTGCAGGAGCCACCCGCCGGGGCGGTAAATCCGTTGGAATCGGCGCTTTGCGCCTGCTGATCTCGACTCGAATCGCTGCCCACTATATTAATGCTGGGCGTGGCTCCCTGGGCAGCTGAACTGGAAGTGGGAGGACTAGTGGAAGAGACGGCCTGGGTTAAGCTGTTGTTGCTGCCCGAGGACTCATTTCGCTGGGCGGAGAGGCTCGCAGATCCAGGCGGAGATCCTCCGCCGCCGCCTGTGGCTGGGGCTGTGGAAGCGTTCTGTTTGGAGGACAACTGTATGGAGACGCTGCTGTGCTCTAGGCTACCGGTAGCTTCCTGTATGGTCAGAAGTTTGGTGCTCAGTGTGCCGTTTGTGGTGCTCGTAATCGTGATCTCCTCGGTGATGGAATCGCGCCTGTAATGGCAATGGGAAATCTAATTAGTTATTGGATCAACGCCATCCGCCGACTACCATCTACACCGAGATTAAATGGAGGAAAAACTCTTGAACTAGGCATGCAAATTTGGAAGGAACTGGATATGAATATTCTCTTACGGAATTGGACCAAGGCCTGGCTGGAGAGTTTCCGGAGCATTGATGCCACACCTACCTGTCGCCACCATTGCTACCAGCTGCAGTCGTTGTCTTCTCAGCGGACCTGGCATCCGTCAGCAGTTCCTCCTCCGGCTGCGAATGCTGCGGCTGCTGCTGCGGGGGAGGACTCGACTCTGGGCACTCCTGCGCCTGCGACTGGCTCTGTGACTGTAACGGTGACTGTGACTGTAACTCCGACTGTGATGGTGACTGTGACGCTGACTGTGACTGGAGCTGATCGGGCTGGGTGGTGGTCTCGGGTATCATGTTGGCATTGGCAGGGGTCCTGCTACTGCTCGGTTTATCGGCAGTTGCAGTGGTTATGGTTACACTTGATGTTGTTGGGTTGGTTATATCAATATCTTTAATCCTACAATAAAATGCATATGTAAACAAATCAAAAGAACAAATGCCAAATGAAAAGACATGCCCACAAAAGGAGGACGGCAAAACAACAATTTGGGGGATCTAAAAAATGTCTTTACATTTAAGATATATATTCCAAATGATTTGGGGAATAAAATTGGAGAAAAAGGGGGCTTAGGTAATAACCTTTCCAATTTACAATATTCTACATTACACCAACTAAGCACTACAAAACACATTACTTTTAATTTTCGAAATTAATCAGGAAACGTAGAAAATTTCAACACAATATTTCGGGAATTGTAGAAAATTTCAACACAATATTTCAATCTATCATATCGGGTTTTTCCTCTTGTTATATTTAGAACGAAAATTATAGCCATCTTTCCTAAACGAAGAAACTTCTCATTCAAATAAAAAACCCTTAAAAACATAAATTTTGTATGCCCTAAAATATTTTTAATATGCCCTTACAACTTCCTTTTATTACTCCTTAGATCAAGACTCCTTAGATTGCAAGATTGCAGTTCATTCAAGAAATTATTTCCAAGAAAATCAGATAAGCCTACGACCACAGGTGGTTCCACTTGAGCTGTACAAATTCTATAAGCGACTTTATAATTAATTATTTTAGGCTGATAAAAGTTAATTTCTTTTTGTGTTTAAACAAAGGCACAATCAGGGAAATTAAGGAAACAATAAACACGAATTTTTGAAGTAATTTTTGAAGTCATTTTAGTAGTCACTCAAGGGATATCTGGATATAACAAAGATGACAAGGATGGCGAAATGACAGCTAATTTCTTGTTTATAGCTTAGTAAAAAATATTCAAAATAAACAAAGCTTGGATTACAGTATTACTTTAGGCAAGGAGTAAGAATTCTTGCCACACTTTCGTTGTGATTTAATCTGCATTACGTAAATCATTTTCTTCGAGTTCATTGACTTGACGATCTCCACAAAGACTCATTAATGTTTCCGCAAAGCCACAATTAATCCTATTAGTCATCGATGGCGATAAGGATGTGCTCTGCCATATGGCTAATACGAGTTCGCATCGATAACTGGGAATTGGCAATTGCTAAGAGGCCGAAAATCGGCCTTAACTGATCGCTAACTTGAGTAATTTCGCTTTAGAGTAATTTTTGATTAATTTCCGTTAATTGTTCTCAACGTTGATAGCACTCAAAAAACACAACCAGACAGATAGGTGTTCCCAAAGCATACCAGAGGACCCGGTGTTTCCGACTTTTTCGCAACGTTCGCCGCAACATTTTTTGTACGCGCCTCGAGAAGAGTCAACAACAACAACAACAAAAACAGCAATAAGAGTATACAATATTATTTTCAATTAGACGTGCTCTTGCCTCCGTGGGCTGCGACGGAATGGTGTACCAATTGCCATTAAACGATTGTAATCAATTCTATTGTGCACTATACACTCCCATGTGTGTGGGTTCTGACACACAATTGTTATTATTTTTAATATATACATATACCTACATATACACTGTTTGGCGCTGATAAGAGGCGATAAGATACTTCCCGGGAGCTTAGCTCTTGATAAAGCGTTTAGTGGCTTTCGTGTGTGTATTTGTTCAAACCAATAAAGGCGGCTAGAGGGATTTAACCCACTTTCCCCATCTGAACACTGAGAGGCTCTCAGAACAATTACGACTTTCAGCTACAATTATTAGGTATTTCGACGCGAATTTACAAGTGTTTTATAATATGTTTTTGTTAAAGGGCGACTGCACCCAAAAGCAATAAATATTAGGTTACATATGCAAATTACTTTGTGACACACATTCGGCTTTAATGATTTTTTAAGCTTTTTGGGTGCAGGAGTACCTTTGAGGGAAGAACTTTTATACCCTCCATAAAGATATTTAATCTTATCAACAGTATTTTACATCAAGGTGTTCTCTGGCTCTTTGCAGAAGTCCAAGAAAATATTCTTTGCTTAAATACAGAACCCATTGAAATATGGAAATCTACTCAAACATCCTTATCAGCGGCGGGGTTCAAGTTCATGCAACATATGGAATATACTTTGTTGGGATGAAAAAAACATCGCCAATTGAGTAAATACAAAATTAGTGGAGTAAAAAAAGGAATTAAGCGACGATTACACATTAACCGAGTGTACGTATTTATAATTGCGAATGTGTGAAAGATCAGAGATAATCTTCACTGGGGGCTATACTGCTGAGTGTATATAGAAGTAATGTCTCTCTGTGTGCTTAAGGAAGGTTCAAGGGTTGCCAAAGTCAACTCAGATAAGACTGCGAACAGCAGAGTATATATAAATAAAGCTAGACCGCTTCTTAGTTATTTGAAACATTAAATTAAAGAGTGAATGAATAAGTTTCAACTTGAATATAGCACGTTTCCCATTAAAAATTAAGAGATTAAAGTGTGGCGATAATAAGCCCAGCATTTTTTGGTTTATTGTGTAGAATTTGAGGAAAATATAAACTTTCAGAAGTCCCCAGGGCGCAATTTGCGATATTGTCTAGAGAACACCCCCTTAATTGAGGTGGAGAAACAAATTCCGAGAATATAACAAAGATCCGAGATAAAACCTTGTGATATTTGCAAAAAAATCGATGATATTTATAGAAATTTTATTTGTTTTTAAAGATAACCTTCAAGAAATATATTTGGGGGGTGGATACATTATTTATGAGCTTCTAACGAACACCAATTATTTATAGTAAGAAATGCAAAACAAATAAACAATAATTCTTTGTATAAACAAGATATATTTCGGGGAATCTTTAAGATGAGGCTACGTCACTTGGTTCTTGAGAATACTTTCACTGAGCAAGAAATAAATGTCGACTGCATTTCTGGTTTATTATCTGTGACTAAGAATTTCGGATGCAAATTGTTGCGTATTTGTCAGGGAAAATAAATTATTATCTCGGGGAGGAAAAAAGCGTTTTTTAATGTCACGCAATTAGTGATATACACAATTATTTCTAAACACAGAGAAAGAGAGAGAGAGCAATTACGAATGAAATTGCACCGAGTCGTATCTAGAATAATAGATATGTTCGGTGGTCAGACCCCCATTGAACTTTGGCCTTTTTGGAAATGGAAGCCGGCTGCCGGCGAATGACTGAATGCATTTCCGACATGAATGGCCACTAAGGCCATAAAAACTAACTACGACATTAAGGAGTATAAATACACTTCAATTACCCACAACACCTAAGAGTTTGGTAATTTATTTCTATTGGGAACCTTCATCGAGCACTAAAAACTCGGAGAAAAATCAATAGAGTGAAGAGTGGAAAATGTATTACATTTTCTTTCGCTTGGGCTTCTTTGGTTCCACGATTATCGTTTTCCTCGGCGGCTTTTTTACTTCCTCCTTCGGCATTGGTGCTGTTCGCTGCTGCTGTATTTATTGTTCGGCCAAAATCTATGTCATCGCTGAAAGGCGGCGAGAAAGAACACACAAAAATGTGGCCAAAAGTCTGGCCAGAGCGAAGAATTGATGACGAAAACACGTAAGCACGGCAGAATATAATTCGTATTTTTAGCACAGCTCGGCGAAATGTCATTAATTTATGAACTATCCCACACGACGCTCTGCTGTGTGTTTGCTGTTAATTATTTAATTAATTTTCCCTGTTCAGTGTCGCGCAGGGTTTTTTTTTTTTGCCAAGTTGCCGTTTTGTTCTTTCTGTTGATTGTCATTTGTTTGTTTGCTTTGTTTTGTTTTGTTTTAGTTTTTGTTTTCTAAGGCACGCGATGGCGTATTGAATGCGAATTGAGGCACGCGAGAGGAGCCGAGGAGAGAAGCGGGTCTAGAAACTAAAGAATTGCGAATTGCGAAGCGGGAGCTCGTGCCGGGCACGTCATCCCAGCTCGACGTTCCGATTTGCACTCGAGAGCAGACGGCGAGAGAATGGCAGCAAATCCCCCCGGTTTGGTTCGGTTTGCTTGGCCTGGGCCTGGGGTTTGGGGTTGGAAAAATCAGCCCGAGGAGAGATAGGGAACCCGGACCCACTGGTCGAACTTTGCATACGCTAGCGCAATTCTTCGCAGTCTGGTAAACATAAAACTCCTCCAAAAGTGGATAACCGTATCGCTTGAGAAACAACTTGTGGAAAGGGGATTCCAACTACAAATGCCAGCGCCAAGGCTAATCCAAATTATATTTGCTGGAAAACGCTTCAGTGCACAAAAACCAACAAAATACCTATTTTTTTCGCTAAATAAATACAGTGGTGTAGCGAAAGTACAAAAGCATTTTGTAAATAATCCTTGAAAATTGCCCAATTATTTAGCTTTAATTAGAGTCTTTTTTGAGGGTGCCAACATATTAATTTAATTAATTATAAAGTGATTTAACAATACACAACAGCAATTATATTTTTACTACTACTAGCTAAGCTTGAGCAAGTTGTTAAACTTGTAAACCTTTAATACCTATATAAAATGAATTTATGAATGGAATACAGCTTACTTAATATATTCCGTAATTTCCCCCACTATTTATGCATATTTATTAGAACTATCTGAACTCTGAACGTAATATGGAGGAATTTGGTAAATGTATAAATAGGCTTGGGACGCTGTTTATTTATTTTGAATACCCCAAAGGTCGATAAACTATTTAGAAAGCCAAATTTTCCATTGAATATTTGAATGAGAATTGTTCTTATTAATTTGTTATCTATTCATTTGACTAGCGAACCCTTTCATTCAATAAACAAAACTGATAAGCAGAGCAGCTATGATAAAAAGTAAGTCGTATTTTGACTGACTAACTTTTTACCCACAAAATGTACTTTTAGTTCTCACACAAAATCGATATCCCGCAGGGCCTTACACCGCCGAAACGCCCTGTACCTTTCCTTCTTTCCCTCCGAAAGTGCGAATCGCAGCGGCAAGGCGGCAACTGTTGCGCAACACAAGAAGCGAGCTTCCAAAAGCTGGCTGGCTATCAAAATGCAAGTGGTACGAATACGAGGAGTGTGGGGCAATTAGACTGGGGCAGACACCTCGTGTACTATCACTCCGGTGGCAACGCGTGGGAGGAGCTACTGGGGAAGGGGTTAACAGGTAACAGATAAGCCGAAAACTGAAAGGAATAAAGAGGGGCATATATATATCTATATATGTATGTATGTAGGTATAAACGACATGCAATATGACCAGCAGCAATGGGTTAAACATGCAAACCAGCGGCAAACCTACACCACAAATTAACACGCATAACTCTTAGGTTTCAGTTTTGCACAGAAACAAAAATAAGATCAAGGATGTATTCATTATGATTGAGATATATTTAAAAGTTTACGTTAATTATATAGATTAATGTGCGTGGCAATAAACACGCCATTAATAGAATTTTAAAATTAGTATATAGATGATAAGAAAGCTTATCTTTTAGTTTTTTTTAGAAAGTTATCATTAATAAAAGCTTTAAGTATAAATGTGAAATATATAATATAATTACTTTATAATAACTTTATCTTTTAAATACAAAAAACCTCCTCATAATATGCTGTATACTTTTATTTAATCAAAAATAAATTCTCTTTAAAAATTGAATGTAATTTTATTTATTTTAATCCTTGATTTAATTTTTATTCTGTGCAAAATTAGGTATAAATATTGTTTTGATTAGATTAATTCATTGCAATCTATGAGGGGGCGTGGCAACTCACATGGGCGCCGCATTTAAGCTGGCAGTGCGTTTGTGCTTGCTGTGCGAAGGACGATGGAACAGGCTCTGGGCGGTGGCCAAGGACTTGGGCAGAGCACCCTGGCTGGAGGACTTGCGCAAGGTGACCAGACGCGATCCCAGACCCGTACCCGATCCCGATCCGGAGCAGGAGGAGGAGGAGGCCAGCGAGGAGCTCGACGAGGAGGTGGACGACTTCTGCTGCTGGTGGTGCTGGTGCTGGTTCTGCTGCTGTGCCCGCTGCTGTGTAACAAAATGCATGACAACGGCACTCGCTGCCGCCGCCCACAATTGCCGCTCTCAATTAATTTTGCTCACTTCGCGCTGTTTGCCTATATTAATTTTACTTTATATCCAGGGCTCGCTCGCTGGCACAGAGCTCTTTTATTTACTTATTACTTCCTTTACTGGGCCTGACTTGCTGACGTCTGCGGAAGTTTCTTTTTACTTTTGTGCGCTCGCATAGTTAACGAATTTCACTGCCACGTCGCGCTTTCGATGGATCTGGAGTGTCTGCACGGTTAAATGCTATTTTTGGGCTACTTCAATATGAGATTCATGTCTAAATTCAGGCGTTTCGTCTCCGCTCCGACCGATTTCTTCACTTTTTTATGCGCATAAAAGGTATACGTCGCCGCCAGGGTTGCTAGGTGTGGGTGGTGCCAGACGCCGCTCTAAACACTCGGCTGAGACCACCTGAAGGTGCCATGAATGTGCAGAGAAATATTTTCCCTAATGCGACTTTGTTTATTTTCTGGCCGTTTGCTGGTTTTCAGTGACTAAAATGTGTGTATATTAAATGTCAGCAATTATCGGCACCATGGCAACCCCCGGCCACAGCTGTGCGTGGATGCCAACTTGTGGCGACGGAAAACCAGTTGGCAGTTCTTGTTTGACGGAGATGGTCACACTGAACTCGTTTGATTTTTTTCAATTTTATTTAAATTTAAGCAACTTTATTTTAATAATATCACAAGCAAATACACAACACTTGATTTGTTTACAAAAACGTTTGCTCCCCTTGCCGGGAGTATGGCAGCAGCATTAGGGCTATTGTAGGCGCTAGAAAGAGAAGGTAAAAGATGTCATTAGAGGAAAGACGAAAATAAATAAAGGTCATTAAAGTTATTAAATTTAAAATAACAAAAATAATAAAAAAAAAAACAATTAAAAAAGCAAGTCTTAATAATACTCAAGCTAGAAAACCGTTTGGTGTCAGTACAATGCTCGAATTGCCGCTCTTTAAGAGTCCTCGAATCAGCGCCAAGTCATCGGGCGTCAAGGACCATCCGGTTAATTGGCCCACAGACTGCAGTTCCGGGCAGCAGTCCATCAGTAACTTTAAATATATTAAGTTTTAATTGAAATAACAAATCAGAAATTAAATACTTACCTCCACTGAGGTCACAGTCAATTCTGGGGCAAGAGTGAACCAAATATCCTCCAACAACTTAAAGTCATGCTGCATAAATATGCTTGAAAAAAAGGAGCATGGATAATATTTTATATTTTCTACAAACATAGCACCAATACCTCACTATATCCTCATCCGTTAGATCCACAGTGTCCACAGCCAGCCGCTTCAGATCCGTGCAGTGGCAGAGAAAGGCCTTCAAGGAGCTCGTCATAATGGCGCTACTCAGGATCTCCAATCCCTCAAGCTGATGGAACTTTGCATTGGTCTGTATATACGACAGACTATCGATCATGTAGCAGTCAAGATCGATCAGAGAAGGGCACAGACGCGCCAGCTTTCCCAGATCGAGATTTCCTAAACCCTTTATCATCGTGAGATGTCTCAGATTTTGGCCAATGGGTCGCTCCAGCAGAGGAAGTAACTCGGCCACCACGAACTTGTAGATCTTCAGCTTCCTCAGAGAGCGCGTATGCAGGGCCCTGAGGCATCCCGTCTTGGGCGAATCCAGGTAGAGGGTCTCGAGCCGTGGACACGTCTGCATGATCACCTGGAGTGTTGCCTCGTCCGTGCCCGTATCGTGCATATATTTCAACCGGCACTTAAAACGATCATCGACATTGTCGTAAACGAACTTTAAGGCGGCACCCACAAAGGAGTACGTGGACAGAGTCTCCACATGCGGACAGTGTTCCAGGATCAGGGCTATGTCAGAGTAGCAGATATTCTCCTCGCCGGGCATGCCCACGTCCACGACTGTTAATGAAGGGCCGCAGACGCCTTTGGCCAGAGCATCGATGCCGATTTCCGTGATGTCTGTTTCGCCGGAAATGTCCAAAATCTGGAGACGTGTGCAGCACTTTCCGATCTCCTCCAGCAGACGATCATTGGCAATATAGGGCACATAAAGCTTCACCAGCTGCGTGCAGCGTCTCACTATTTCGTACATGTAGTGCATGTGCTCCTCCTTCACCCAAATCCCCTTGATATTTAGCACTCGAAGTCCAGCGCCCTGGGCAGCAATCACCTGAAGATAGATCACAATAGGATTTTGGTTCACGAAAGAGAACTACCTTATTTTAGCTCACAATTACCTGCAGAATCTTCTCGTAATAGCTAAAGGGAAACACTTCTGTGACCAGAAAGGTTACACCGCAGTTGAGCAGCATCTGGAGACAGGTGAATCGCATGTTGGCCTCCAGGTAGTCCGAGCTGAGGATCACCCTTAGCAAATCCTGGTAAATATTGGACGTGGCTCCCAGCTGGGTCAGATACTCGTTCAGCTCCACCATCACAATGTTGATGTCCAGGTGGACATCCGGGGCATACTGCACATAGCTGATGGTGGACACCAACAAGTTGGCCAACTCTGCCAGGGCGCTGTCGCTCAGAGATCGCACGGTGCACTTTTTCGACATGTCTCTGTTTTGGTTTTCGCTCGGCAAGTAAACAAAATGCGACGCAGAAACCGATGGCCAATGAGCAGGAGAGCGAATCCTCGTGGTTACATCACTTGGAGATCAGAACTCTGATATTTACTCTGCTCCTCCACAACTCTTCAAACTTTTTTCGGTAACTATTTTTTGTTAATTTGAGTTTTTCGGTTTATAGGGTGCTCCTACATATAACTATGTACTTTATATTTATAAACAAAAATAGATTCTAAAATTATATAGGCGATGGATAACAGTTTTGCACTCTGCGAACGAACGAGCGAGCCAACCGATCCGACAGCACAACGCGAACTGAGAGCCATGGGACGCCAAAAATGTTTGTTTAGCATACAATTTCTATAGGCGACACTTGAGAGAAAACAGTAGAGCTTCACAAAAAACACAAATAAAATAATGAATGGTATTAAAGATCTCTATGGTTTTAAATATGAAGATTTCAAAAGTAACGACATTTCTGCGACTTTCCTGGAATACTGTTAGACTTCTTTTATGAATTTATACAATTTAATAGATATTTTATTCATTCGAGGGAATTTGAAAATATCAAATCTCCTAAATAGATATTAAACATAAATATTTTATCCTTTTTTATCTTGAAATCTCTTCAAAACTGGAATGTTTTAAAACAGAGATTCAGGTAGAGATTTTCAACTGTAGACAAAACATAAAAAATACAAAACAGAGAGAATACTAAGAGAGAAGCGTTTCGTTTCTAGAAGAGATTCCTATGGCTGCAGGTAGCTGGGCAGCTTCATGCGCATAAACAGCCAGGTGGTGAAGAAGGAGACCAGGATAAATATGAATCCCATGGCGGTGAGCAGCAGGCGATTTAAATTCGTTTTCCCCGGAGAATGGGTTTGGTCCATAATGATAAAGCCCAGGCCGCCGATGGTGAAGAGGAAGCTGCTGGCCAGACCCTCCATGATGTACTGTCCGTTCACGCGATACGGCATGAAGGCCACGGGACGGGAGTGTCCATGCTCATCCACAGTGGCACCCACACTAGGTGGCTCCACAATGACATCGTAGATAATGCCTGGAGATGAAATAAACACCGGCATTAATTTCTGGCAGCTTTAAAAGCCTAAAAACACTAACCTCCAGTTACCAGGAAATAGGAGAGCAGAATCACACTGAAAACGGCCATGGGAGATGGCATCGGGATGCTGAATTTCCGCACTTTGATGTTCGGCGGCACCAGAATGTGGAAGGGTATGTTATATAGAGTTTCGATCATGATTAAATCCACCGATTTTCGCTATATTTCGGATTAAAGACTTTTTTTTTCTTTTTGTTGTTTTGCCGGCGTAGGCGGTAGCGCTGTCAGTTGAGCTTTTTTCCAGTCAAATCTGGCTTGTTTACAGACCAATGCACAGTGGTTTAGCTTATATGGGAGAATGGGCAAAAGTACTTCTAAAAGACCTAT
>JAEIHY010003777.1:0-10244 GCA_018904565.1 Drosophila tsacasi
TTTCGACAGCACTGGGAGCAGCAGCAAAGTGATACACAACAGCTTGAAGTGTCAAAATTGATGGGTGGCAGCAGCAGGGCGGGGGGAATGAATTGAAGCTCGCACACTCTCCCAGGGCAGCGCCTCTTTGTGTCGTGAAGCGACTGTTGTTGCTGTTATTGTTGGTGGTGTTGCTGCTGGTGCTGGTGCTGCTGCTTCTTTTTCCGAACACTCCATTGTTGATAAATGCGCTTTTATTTATAGACTGCGGCTGCTGTTTTGTGCGCTGTGAGCTCTGCTCTGGTGTGCTCTGCGCCTTCCTTTGTCCATCCAATCCAATTGCGAGGGAATCCAGGGAGGAGGAGGGGGGGCGTCAATGAGGGGAATGCGTGTGAAAGCGGCGGGCGCACATGTCAAAAGTCGTGTCCAAATTGAATTAAACTAATAAAAAGTCAAGACACAAAGGCCCCGAAAACTGTCGTTGTTGTCCGTCCATTAAGTAATTTTCATAGATTACAAATTTAGATGGGAGGAGGGACCAGCATTGAGCCCTCCTTTGCTGAGCCTCTTGCTTGCCCCCCCTTTATTCCATTTGGGAAACAAAGGAATACTGTCTGTCTATCCATGAGTTTTTTTTAGTGTATACATCATTATAGTTGCATAGAAATGTACAACATATTTAAAAAGTAATTTTTTTAGAGCAATGCCAGATATAGCATTAGTATTTATACTACAGTTATAATTAATGATATTCCATAATGCAAAGCGCTTAAACATTAAACTGATTCGTCTTTGGGAAGCCAAGAAACCATTAAGGTTAGTAGCGTTATGGAAATTCGAGTTATAAAGTTTAAGTTGGGGAAGTTCGTGCCGCATCCATGCAATTTTGGACCGCACTCCCGCACGCCCCGCACAGCAACGGTAAATAGAAGGGGGAGGAGGAGGGTGGTAGAACGGAAGAGAGGGAGCGAGAGCGACATCTGTTGTTGCTAGGTTGCCATGGTTTCCAACTTGCATATTGACCAGAGACCCGTTAATGTTATTGTTGTTGAAGTTGTTCTTTGCAGCGGCAACCCTCCTCTCTAACACGCTCTCACTTCTACTCTCTACTCTCTCTCTGGCTCTCGCGATGTCCTTTTTCCTTGATGCGTCATGCGCGCCAGTTTACTTACGCTTTTATGTTATTACGCTTGCCAGCACACTGCGCTTACACACGCTCACGAGGGTTGAGCCGGCATATTTCGGCAATTACTCATCCAGTTTTTTTTTTTCGGTTTTGGATAGGCCAGGAATTAATAGTCTCTTTCACTTTGGCGGCAAGCATCCCGTTATCACTCCGATCGAAGTACACATAACCGAGGAAGAGCTTCAGTTACCCGGTATTGTATTGTATTTTATATGGAATGGAATGAAATGGTGTTGTATTAATTGCCGGCAAGGAGTTCGTTGACCTCTCGAGCGTCTTGAAACCCGATGTCTTGTCTCGTTACGTATTTAAATTGATATTACTTGAGCCGCCGAGTGTGCACGAGACCGTGTGTGTGTGAGTGTGTGTGTATTCTGAGTGCAAAAACTTAAAGCTTTTATTTCTAATTGGAAACCTTATCATTTCAGGGCGGTTTTGTTTATATTTCATTTACAGGGAGTGTGTGTACGCGTTGTTCTCTGTTTTTAGGTCGAGAAATAATTATATATATTGAGTTTATTTTTTGATTTGTAATTCTATAAAAATGTGCAAAGCTTTTAAGGTGGAAATTTTGTTATTTAAGGCGGTATTTTTATATGTTTATTTTATAGGGAGTGTTTGGCATTCTTTTCATATGTAGGTCGAGAATTTATTTGTTAAGACTGAAAATATATTGAGGAAGTGGTGTACATTTCGTTGGGTTTCGTTGGTTATCAAAATCTGTGGGGATTTAAAGAGATTGTTTTTATATATTTACGAGGTGCCCTCCGAGACGCTCGCTTTCCTCGTTTACCTATTATAACTGTTTCTCTCTCTCTCTATCTCCCTCTCTTATTATAAATTTTTACACGGCTGAGGCAGCAGAAAACTATTGTATATAATAGAGAGATATCTAACGGTCTTTAAATTGAGCGTTTTTAAAGACTGGTTTTTGTTAGGATATTCAGAAGATTGACTCAAGCAATATTCTACAACATTTCTAACTTAAAATCACAATCACTTTCATTTCCCTGTTATATACACCATTATCATTTATAGATTCGTATTACTCAATTATAAAAAAAAATCCAACCGTAAACACTGTGATTCAAAAGACTTCTACGAATCGTCAATATCAACATCACAGCTTTTGAATTTCCATCGCCCATCGCCCGTTCATCAATGCATTGCTTCCTGTCCAGGCTTTGACTCATTCTCTATGCTAGCTAGCTGGCCAGCCACAATAAATTTAAGGTAATGATGACTCACTGATGGATTCCCGGAGAAGGTACTCGTGTGCACAGATGGCAGGCGCACGCACCACGTGCCCATAGTGCGTGTGTGGGTGATACACTAGATATACCATACTCTGGGGGGGGTTATGGGAGGCTGTTGATTCACAGGGTCCAGATAAAGCATTTCGGAACAGCTGCTTTTCAGCCCCTGTTTGTTGTATTAATGTGTGTCTGTGTGTTGCCGCCATTTTTTAGCGACAATTAAACCCACACACACTGGCACACACGACTTTCCATTATTTACAACCCCTAAAAATGCAAAACTTTTTGTGCAACTCAACTCAAACTCTCACCTCAAATTCGCTCTTTGCTACGGTTTCTGTTTCATTCGGTTTGCAAAAAATTTGGTGTGTGTGTAATTCGATTTTCTTCAAAATGACGCATTGCATGCACGCTAAGGGCAGCCCAGCCCAGCCCAGCCCCATTTTACATTTCTCCTTAGTAATGCGGTGCGGTGTCTGTTTCGCTGTTTCATATGGAACAACTTCCCAGTAAAAACACAGAACAGAATCGACGTTCAAGTGTCGATGATTCATGGGAGACGCCTGGAACCGTGCGCGATTATTGCAACTGCCAGCCGCTAGCTTTGTGGGTTTTGGTAGTCACAGTGCTCAGTGGGTAATCGGAGACGCTAGTTAGTATTTTCTAGAATTAATAAAAAGGGGGATTTGCAAAAATATTTGTGTAGAAATAAATAACTTGAATAGGTGTGTAAACGTTTTGTTAATTTAGGGATTTAGTGTTGGCCCAAGAGTAGTAATTCCAGCCATAATTTATTAAAAAATCATATCCCTAATGTTATCATCTCCCTGGAAAGTCCTACTTTAAAGTATTCAAAATGCCTAGAAAAACTCAGTTAAAAACCCCTACAAAATAACACCGACTATAGGTAGTAACTATAATCATTTTCCACCTCATTAGATGGCTAATCCATTCTAATTCTTATGGGAATTTAAAGATCATGCAACTAAGTGAAAATGTCAAATACAAAAATAGGAAATACGCATGCTAAAAATAAATTACTGCGCCGCATTTAACTAAACAAAGCATTCTCACTCCCTTGTGTACTTGCAGTTTATACACTAGCGACCAACAAACGAGGATCAACAGGAAAAAATGGGTAAAGCTCAGAGCAAGCGTTCAATCGACATCACCACCGACCCCAAAAAGGTGGCGGAGACCGACGAGGTGGCCGGCAAGGTGGAGAAGATCGACGTTGACCAGAAAGCAGATGCACCAGCGGCGGTGAATGGAGATGCGCCCACACCCAAAGAGGGCGGCGGTGCAGATGGAGAAGTAGCAGCAGCGGGAGCTGCAGCAGAGGTAAGCCAAGGAATTAAATCATGATTTTCTTAATGATTTTTTCTCAAAATATCATTCATATGTTCCCAAAAAACAGAAAAAGGAAACCGAGGAGAACTCTGAGAACGACAAAGATCTGACCACCGAAAAGAATGCTGCTGCTGCAGCCGCTGAGGGTGGCGATGCAGCTACAGCGACTGAGGCACCGAAGGCGGGCGAGGAGGGCTCCCCCAAGGAGGCGGCGGCGGCTGGCGAGGACATCACTCCGCTCGCAGACGAGAGCATCAAGTCCAAGTCAAAGAAGGACAAGGTAAAAAAGAAGTGGTCCTTCCGCAGCATCTCCTTTGGCAAGAAGGACAAACAGAAGCCGGCCAAGTCAGAGGAAGCCGTATCGCCCACCTCTGCCACAACGTCGCCCACGGCGGCCGAGGCAGCTGCCACTCCGGCTGCAGATGCCACTGCTCCCGCCGAGGCAGCGGCCACAACGAACGGTGAAGCCGAAAAGCCAGCCGAGGTAATAATTATTATTATTATTTATTAATGAAATTGACTAATAATATCATGACTTTATTAATTTCTAGACTGCCAGCGCAGCTACCAGCACGACGGCTGCCAAGGAGGAGGTTAAACCAGCCGAGAATGGTTCTGCGAGTGAGCAGGAGAAACAGGCCAATGGTGACGCCGAGAAGGCGGCGCCTGTGCCAGTACCAGCACCAGCTCCAGCTCCAGTTGAGGAAGCGGCACAGCCCAAGCAGCCCGTTGAGGAAGCCACCGTCACTGCCACCGAAGAAGTCGCCGCCGCCGCCGTTAAGGAGAGCCAGCAGCAGCAGCAGCCAGAGCAGGAGAAGGTGGCGGTGGTGACCAATGGACATGGGGCCGCTGATGGAGAGGCGCTTACTAATGGTTCCAGCAATGGACTGGCCGAGTCCCCAGTGGCCGAGACAGCAGCACCCCCAGCAGCTGACAACATTCCAAGCAACGTTGACGACGAGCAGCCGCCGCATCAGAATGGCACCAATGGCACTGCCACGCCACCACCCACTCCCGTCGCGGTTGAGGCCGAGAAGGGACAGCAAATTGAGGTAAAGCACACAAGTACAGACCGCACCAGCCAAAACTACACTGTAAATACAACAACAACAAAAACAACCAGAACAACCGAAATCACAGAGAACACTGCACACAGAACAATAACAACAGAATTAACAGAAAGAACAAGCACCAACACAAGCACCAAGACAGAAGCGACCGTTGCAGCAGCCGCAGAGTTAGTTCAGACCCAAACAATCCTAACCAAAACAACCAACACGATCCTTCCCACCTCCCAAACGCAGGCACCAGAGACCACCAGCAGCAGCCGAGCAGCGGAGGAGGAAGTTGTGGCCGCGATCATCCAAGCGGTTAGCAGCGAGGTTGAAGCCGAAACGGAGGCGGAGGCCGAGACCGAGGCCGAGGGCTTTGTGGTTGTTCCTTCCGTGTCCGAGGCTGAAGTCGTCGAGGTCCCTGTTTCCACTGTCCCTGTTGCCGTTGCCCTAGCCGAGCCCGAGTCTGTAGCCGAACTAGATGTTGTTCCCCCAGTTGAAACCGAGAATGTAGCCGAAATTCCTGAGCCTGTGGAGATCAGGAGCAGCAGTCCACCTCCGTTGCCCAAATCCCCGCCGCCATCCCGTGTCTCCGCCTTTGTTCTCTCCGAAGAAGAAGATGTTATCGAGGACCAGGAAGCGGTGGTCAAGGCGAATAATGAAGAGCAGCGCGACGAGATTGAGCAGCAAGCCATTAGTATTGTGGCTGAGATCACAGAGCAGGCGGCCGAAATCGTAACCGAGAAAGAGAAACTGGTAGAAGATGAGAAGGAGGAGGAGTCCCTCCCTGAAGCGCCGCAAGAAACTACCTTCACAGTTGTAGAGGAAATTCTTTTGAGTGTTGGCAATGAAGAATCAGAAGACGCAATTCCACCACCAGTTGTTCCAGCTTCAAGCGATGTGGAGGAGGAGTCCGACATAGTCCTTCCTACTCCCATTGAGCCGGCGGTCTTTGAGGATATTATTGCAGTTGCTCCTCTCGTAAATGAGGAAACTATTGCAATTGCTCCTCTCGTAAATGAGGAAACTATTGCGCTTAAAGAGGAAGTTGCCCCAGAAGAAACAAACAGCTCCACAGAAGAAGAGACGCAAGCAGACATCATAGCGGACATCATCTTTGAGGAGAAAGAAGAAACCAAACAAGAAGCAGAAAAGGAGTCGGAGCAGAAGCAGGAAATCATTGTCGAGGACACGCATAGCGAGAACGAGAACGAAACCGAAAACGACGTAGTCGGAAACATCATTAGCGAACATCTGCAAGCGGAACCGATCATCACCAAGGCAGGCGGAGGAGAGCTGCTGACCGATTTGGATGTGAGCTCCTCCACGGAAGCGCTGGCGGGCGAGTGCAGCAACAAGGTGAATAATATCAACTGGCAGTGCAGACTTGCACACCAACTTCATCCTCAACAACAATAAACACCTCGCGACAAGCAACCAACCAACCACACACAACTGTTGCCATTGATTGTATTGCATCTGCGTTCTCCATGGGATTTGGTCTTGTCCTGGGGGTGTGCTTCGAGCTTCTCCTGCTTTCTCAATTCCTCCACTGTGTGTGTTGCATCAGTTGTTGTGCGCTCTCTTTTTGTAGTTAATTCCGTAGTTCGTTTAGTATTTGGATTTTGATTGATAGATTGCTGGGCATCGATTGCATGAGACTATATTTTGGTGATGTATAATGCGAATGATGTACGTTCTACTAGTACTAAACTCCGCGAGGATAAGCGACTGCATTTTCGTGTAAATTAACAAACAACAAACACGCTAAATCATCCCAAACACCACTTACAAACACACATACACACAGACAACAAAAACCAAAAAAAAACACGAAACCATTTTACCGCTCTGTCCTAACAACAAAAAATGTATACCTGTTTGGCTGCCGTAACTCTTGCGCTCTCTCACTAAAAATAAACAATTAAAGACCATAAAATACACCAAAACTGTTACCTAAATGTTTTTACAACACACCACTAAATACAACACACCACTCACTACAACTACACCACAAATCGCTTATTATTATTTATTTATTTACATTTACATTTACCTACCTTAATTTTTGGCATAACATTGTTTTGGATTGTTTTATTTGTCGCGCGTCCTTAATTTTTTGGATTATTTTTCCTAATTGTTGTTGTTGTGCTTTCAGTTGCTCCATTATCCCTTTTTGCATACTACAAAACACACGAAACCCAAAGAAATTCCTTACTTAACTATATTTTATATGTTTATTTTTTATCCACAGGTGGATCTCGCCAAGGATCTGAAGGAGAAGAATGCCGCCGCGGCAGATGTTACAACACAGGAACAGCAACTGCCCGTTACATGCGAATAATCCTACTCATAATTATTATATATAATATTACATATTATTAAAAAAAAAAACAAAAAAACAACAACAAGAAACAAACAAAAGAACGCAACGTAAAAACAACAATTACAAGATAAACGAGATATATAAAAAAACAAAACAAAAACAAACAAGAAAAAGAAAAAAAACAAGTAAAAAATACATTTTTTAACATTTACATATTTTAAATAATTTTTGTACGAACTTCATATCCCTAATCCAAGATGATATACAAACAAAAACAACACGAGCAAAAGCCACATTCACACCGACCACCATCCACCATCCAACCAACCATCCATTCACGCGGTTAACCAATAACAAGTTTTTGTATTGGTTTAGCTTTGAATTCCAGAGAACGGTGGTGGGGAATCCTCCTCCTCCTCCGTTCCCCTTTCTGTCACCATCCTGTCACCCATCAAGCACACACACACATCCAACACACTCAACAACACACACATGATGCGCATTACATACCATTTCTCATATTGATGATCTTTGATAGAAACGAAACAAAAAATACGAAAAGAAATCAACAAATCATATATACGATGATGATGATGAACTGCTGATGAAAAACTGAGGAGAATTTTTTGAATAATTTCTACTATACATTTAACTGTAAGTTCGAAGAAATTTGTAAAGAATTTTTGGACGAAATATTGGATAAAATATATATTATAAAATATAAAAAACCCAAAACCAAGCGTGTGCTTCACTCATATCCACCAGGAGCCAAGATCCAGAGAGAGCGATGGACCTGCCAAAGGAAACACAGTTTTTTGAATGTTTTTTATAGTCCCGTCGATTCGAGTCCCATATTCCTCATCTTTAATACAAGTACAAAAAGTATAGTTTTTGTCTAAACCATATACACGATGTGTGTGTGTGTAACAGAGTGTTACAAAAAAGAAATTATAATAACTTGGAGTAAGCGCTAAGAGAGATTATGATTATGTTCTAAGTACGTTCTTAATATTTCGTTATGGCTATAATTTAACGTAACTAAATGTTACCACAAGACACAACAAGCTACAAAAGCTCCAACGAAAGCTTCAAAAGCGAAACAAAAAACGAAACTTATAAGAAATGATCAAGAAAACAAAGCAAATACTATATAATTGTGAGTCTTTTTGCAAAAAACTAAATAGAAAATCCTACCAAGTACACTAAATGTATTCAATAAATTAAAGCATTAATTTTACGCTGCGCAACGTAAATAATATATATAACATTTGGTCAACAAATTTGCCATCAAAAGGAACAAAAGAAGAAAAAAAACAAGGCGATCTTTGTGGTGTGAAACCAAAATTGTTTCCAAATCTAAACCCTAAGGAGAGCGCCTCTTCTTCGTGTTAGGCCGAAGAAGGACCTCTTTTTAACATCTGACAAAAAAACGTTGATTATGCAAGTGTTGCAATTGTTGCTGCTGCTTCCGGCGATTATAATCCGGCACATTGCGGAGCATGAAGACGGCCGCAAAGAGCACGTAAAGGGACGAGAGCATGAGCAGCACGGGAAAGGAGAAGACGATCTGCGCCATCCGGACTTTCCTGTGCAGCGTCGGCGGTGTGTAGACATAGTCACCTGCAAAGGGAAAGGAAATTAATCCTAGTTTCTCACTAACCTATAGAAACTATATTAAGGAATTTGAATTATTTACAAAAGTATAGTATAGTTTACTGCTTGGAAGGTATCAAACTCCATGACTTACCATTCCAGCTCTTGTAGGCGCACCTCTCCCCATCGTAATCGTTGACGCAGATGCAGGAGTGGAAGACCGTATTGTTGACCATGGGATGCCGGAAGCAGTGACCGCCATTCAAGCAGAAGCTCGCCTTGTACTCCTCGCTGCAGGGCAGCATTTGAACTTCTTCGGTCTCATTAGTGCGGTTAGTTTCCTTGTCCTCTGGTCCTGTGGGTGTGCTCAAGTCAAGCGGATTGGACGAGCTCTGGTCAATGGGCGGAGAGTCGCCCGTGTCTGTAGCAATAGTTGTGGATATGGTCACAGTCTCGGAGGAGGAGGAGGAAAAGGCTGGCGGGGCGCTGCTGCGGTGGGTCAACCAGGTTGCAGCAGTACTGGATCCGAAGATATCTGCTTCCTGTGCCAGATTCCCGGCCTCAGTCGCCTCCTCAACAGGCTGCGCCTCGTACAGCTTCTCTTTGTCCAGATCCGGATTAGCATCAGTTTTTGTGTCCGTATCCGCTTCCTGACGCAACTCTTCGGCCGCGTCCTGGGCCGAGGCCTCCAGCTGGTGACGCTGCAGCTCCAACTGGTTGAGCATCTGCACCGCTGTCTCCTCGATCTTCTGCTGCAGCTCGTGGGCATGCTCGTGCATGTGATAATCGTGCTGATGCTGCACAATTTTCAGCGTGTGCTCACGGAGGAGTAAGATCCGGCTCGAACAACAATCTGAAGACGATTAAGATGGAGTAATGGATTATCAAGAAGAAAGGAAGGAATCTTCGGGAAGCCGAAGCTGCATAACATTTGGATAATTTAATCGAATGGGAAATCAATTGTAACTAAGCAAAAATTAATCAATTTCAGTTTTGAAACCTTTTCTATATTGGTTTTACTATTTTTAATTAAATTGATCAACTTCTTTTGAATTTTTGATAATATTAATATTGTAATTCCCGTTTAAAAATTTTTGGAAAATGGAGTGAACTTTAGAATTTTTTCTATTATTTTATTTTGTATTCAGATTTTAATGGTGAATTGAATTATGTATTCCTATTTGGTCATGAATTACTATCTAGAAGACCTTAAATATGTATTAAAGAGACTTTAAATCGATTGATTTTTTCTTTGATAATTTTTGTGAGCAAATCAAAGAAAAACCAAAATGCATTAATTTTAATTTGGAATGTAATTCGGTTTATTAATTTGCAAACAAAGTTCACGAATTTTATATTAACAACTTCCTCTTAAAAAATGTTGAAAAAATTTTAAAATAATTTTTTTAAATGCTGACTAAAATAATGATACCTATGCAAGGATATACACCCATACCTCGCTATACGGCCGCTCTTTATGCGGCTTTTCGCTATAACGGCCC